>JAQFVV010013301.1:0-164204 GCA_028023455.1 Epiperipatus broadwayi
TTACAATATATATATAAATGGAGCTATGTTTAATTTAATGTTTATGTATTAAATCTTATTTAAATATTATAATCAAGGTGATTAAAGAGATATTTTTTGTTTAGCCTTATATAAATAATTATAAATTTAATAAATATTAATACCACAATTCATCTGACTGATATATTAATTTTACTCTAAATTACCAGCATTGCTGACAAAGGTATGCTTATAAACATCAAAGCTCTGAGAATAAGTAGATTCATTTAAATCTTGATCCTGTATTCAACATAGCATGAGAAAAACTGATTTACTTCCTTTGTTTACATTTATATATATAATGATGTATGTTAAATTTAATATATATATATATATATTAATTTTAATATTCTCACAGATAAATGAGGATATATACATACATATATATGATTGTTAACTTTTCATATGACACTAGTCAACTTGATTTTGCTGAGGCACGATTAAAAATAGATTATACCATATCCATATTATAAAGTAAAATAAAACGTAATAATAATTATAAAAAGTAACTTGTTCATAGACCCTAACATATATGGAGGTGCAACCGTCCATGTTTCTATTAAATAAATATCTGTTATAAAATAACAATTGTGGTATTAATTACTAAATCAATAATATATTAATGATAATAACAAATATTCATAATAACAATTACAAAAACACGGAAATCCTTTCTATTATTTTTACAAATGTTTTCAATTGTTAATATTTTAAATTCACCAGAAAATCAAACGGGCAAATTTAAAACACTTAGCAGTTAAAAATTAGTTATAAAAATAATTGAAATGTTTGTGTGTTTTTAAAACTGATATCATCTTTTGGAGGGTTGATTTAATAACTTCTTGAAGTTATAATACAAACAATAAACATAATTTATCATCAAATATGATACGTTGTCTTTGTAATCCTTAATAATGATTACTGTGCTAATATATAATAAAATAGTTATTGACTAAAGTGGATCATGCATTTTTTTATTATGCGCATGTGTTGAAATATGATTGAAGCCTTAGGGAATTGTTCATATGAATAGTGATTTATAATGAAAAGTTAAAATTATTTGGTATAGGTCAATTTAAATACCATCCAAAGTTTATTGAACATTAGATGCAGCTATTTTTAATTAAAGACTAAAGATTGCAATGTAATTAAAATTGATCAGATAAGTAGCATGGGATGACAGTAAAAAAAATTGTAACATAATGCAGTTATTAGACAAAAGATACTACCTAAATGCATTTAGAACTCATTTTTAATAATATTCTGTTAAGATTCTTAAAAAGTATTTTAATATTGAATAAGAAGATAATAAAACGTGACTGATGATAATTAAATATTATTATCTTTGGACACAATATCATTTTATTTAATTACCTTAACCCACTGTCATACAGAAAACATAATAGAAATTTATGAAATGAAATTTTTCATAAAGATTAGCTAAAAATTATTGGAAAACTAAGAACTGTGCTTTCTTATTATTTGATCACACTGTGTTTTGTTAATATATTATTGTGAGTTACTAGACCCTATTTTTAGTAAATCATTGAACAACATATATATTAAACACATTAACTAGAAAGAAATTGTATTGCAGTATTTTGTGCATCTATATTTATAAATGCATTTTTAATATATAAAACTCTATCGTATAACTAAAGTAATAAAGTTGCTGGAAGACATTTTATATACACGTAAGGTTGAGAACTTAATAGAGACTAAGAATAGGGAAAGTTTTGCTCAATTAATAAGCCTCCAGCGATTAATAAATTAATTTTGTTTCGTCAAATAAAAATATATTAAAAAGTCTCATGATGTTTATATTTTTCAAAAGTAATTATTTTTAATTACAGTGCACACAGCATTTTCTATTTGTCTCCTTGTTATTTATAGCGTATGTATTTAAGAAGCTTTATAATGTTTATTACATATATATCTTCTGTGGCGGCTAGAATTATCTATATATTTAAGAACAAATGAAGAGATAGATAAGCAGATAAAAAAATTGATAGATAAATATATGGATGAAGATGTTGCTAAATCAATAATTATTTTCAAATAATTTAAATAACTAATGATAATAAATGATACTAAGTTCCCAAAGTTTTCTTAGCAATAATTCATTAACCTGCAAATATATATATATATTGTGCCCTTTTATATGGGTCACCATTTAAGTTTTGTGCTAATCTAGTAGAAAATTTTAAATTTAAGAAGTATTTTAAATATGGGATGTTGACTTTGCTTGTGGTAATGTTACCATAAGTTTAATTAAAGCAATCTATGTGTATTTGATGTGTGAATTGTGTTGGTATTGAGAAGATATTTAAATGATGATGATTATGATGTAATACTGCATTAATAAATTTAATAACAAATGTTTAAAGCTAAAGTATTTAAAAGATAAGTTAAAATTAGACAAAGATATTTATTAAATTCAAAATATATGTTAAAAGTGAATAGAAATATTTTAAATTATAAGTACTTAAATTGAGATTAATATTTGATTTTAATCATATCAAATAATTATTTTAAAATCTGATATAATATCTTATTTATTTTAAAAATAAATATTTATTTTAAAAAGCAATTGTTAGGTTTATTTTTAGACGACAGCAAGCGTTCTTGTGCTATAAAGAACAGATGTTATACACACACGCGTGGAAGTTGTCTAATAAAGTTGCATAATTATTTTAAAAAATCATGTTATAAATTTATAAATAATACGTGAGTTATCACGAGATAAAATAAAGATATTAATGTAAAATATTAAATTTGATTTTAAAAATATTGTCTTAAAAATATAACGTATTTAAAAAGATTTAGTTTATTTTACATGATCTTATAAAAGTTAAGATTTAAATTAAGTGAGAAATAATATTTTAAAAGAATGTTTAATAGATTTAAATAAACGATAAATATTGTTTTGAAAGAATTTGATAAAATATCAAAATATTAAATAAGTCATTATTTATTTTTAATATTGTGTTGGTAAATATGTAAATAAGAAATTTTGATTGTTTAAACCTACCAATCAGATAAGGAGTTTCTGGCAGTATATAAGCTGGATTCAATTGTTGAGGGGGTCTCTCTACAATAAAACTTCTAAGTCGTTTGTGCTATTAAAAAAATAGCCAAGTAAATTTATAAACGCTCTTAAAATCAGTTGTAAAATCATAAGAGTGTTATTGAATAATTTATAATATTTTTAAAGTAATGAATATGCAGTAGAAACTTAATAATTCCCTATTATCTTCTCAATATCGAAACTCAATTTACGTACAAATGATCATGGAAACATCGCGTATCGGAAAAATATGTCAGAAACTTTATGCTAGAAAAGTAACAGACGCTGGATTAGTACATAAAACTACAAGATGGAGAAAAGTAGTATTTTGGACTATAAATAGTTTTCAAAAGTTAAATTACTATTGTCTATTACTAATAGATATTTTAAAGAAATATAAATATTTCTGTAAAAGAAAGTATTTTGACAAATTATAGAAGTAAAATATGTATCTTAAGGAAAGATATAAGAAGCAGTAGTAATTTTAAATAAATACTTGCCTTGTTAAGTCTTTATGCTTAAAAGACTAGAGATTGATAATTTGAAAAGGCAAATATATTATAAGTATAAGTATTTTAAAAATCGTAATATAATAAAATTATTTTATTAAAGTTATCTAAACGCTGGCCGTTATAGATGGAAAATTAGTTCTTACCGGAATATGTTATTTATAAATATGTAGATAATACATGGACGTCCAAGCCAAACCAAGTTAATTGAAAAATAATTAAATGACAATTTTATCAATTATAAACTAAGTTGAAGTAATAACTTTCAAATAATAATTGATGAAGAATTGGATCCAAAGAATGTATAAACTATTTGAATTTTATTTGTTTTCTTGTGGAACTTGTTTTTTAAAAAAAAAACGTTATCATTTTTTTTTATTATAAACTTTCAAGAAACACGTGATTCGATGGAACAGGAAATAGTGTTTTATTGACTTTATACGGAGGATATTTGTTAGAACTTTTATGGTAGGACAAAAGTCGACGATGGACTATGTAATCTGATTTTATTTTATTTATTTAACATAAAATTTAAATATTATTAAACTCTTAAAAAGTAGGTTAGGTACATTTATTAAATAGTAACTTAAAAATAATATAATAATTAATTACATAAACTTATTTTATAATTAATATAACACGGAATATTCTAATGAATGTTTATGAGTGAAAATGTGAATGATTTTTATTTTATGAAGCTGCAAATTCCGAAGAATACTGGATAGCAGAATGGACAATATTATTATTATGGTAAAAAATATTGTATAATGATTTTTAATGAATTTAATATGTTTTTCTTTAGATCAACTGAATATTATGTTGTTGTAGAATGAATGGATAAATATATTATGAAACACATACATTATATTGGCAACGAACTTTATTAAAATATGCATAAGTTTTAATCTATAATATTAACATGATACAACATTGCATGGGAGCTTAGAAATAATTATATGATTCTTTCGTAAATAATTTTGATATTTTTATTTATGCTTAGTATTAAAATGATGTTTATTATTTATATAAGTAATTATTTTATTTTGCAATTTAGAAAAGGATTTTAAAAGTCTATATTTTTGTGTATTTGGTTTATTGAATAAGTTAAGTTACGTTATGAGTAGAAGCCTATATTTAGATTGAAAAGTTTACTAAGTATAGACAATATAGTATGAGTAATTTGGATAATGAATATTTTATTTGAAGTTGATATTTGTTTTCCGGAAAATGTTTTAAATAAGTTTAGAATATGTTTTATAGATAGAAATTTATTAGAAAGGTTAGTAAAGCACATAGGGTAAAATAATGATTTTACACAGAAAGGAATCATAAAATTTATCTAATGTAATGTTTTATGAATTTAAAATTGATAAATGATTTAAATATTAATGTTTGAATAATACAGATATAGAATGCATATTTTATAAAACATATAACAGAAATTACATTAGGTGGAAGATAATTATAGCCAATCATTTGTTTTACATTATAAAGAGACATTGATTTTGTATACAGATATTAAGCAATGCTATTAATAAAGTGAATACATTATAATATATTATAAATGATATTTAATTAATGTAGTTATTTAATAGGTAAAGCTACATTATGTACACATGCTACATAAATAGTCTTAACATGTATTGTTATTTGTAGTAATTAAAGTACATTACTAGTTATTTTAAAAAAATCTACGTTTTGGAAAAACACACTGTAATATTATTAATATAGCATTTGAAGGAATGTGTAATTCCTTATTAAGTACATAAGTTAATAACAGTGTAAGCCTCTTATATTTGTATTCCTATTTTTATTTTATTTGTTGTCATAAGTTAAAACTGTAAATAGTGTAAATAAATTTTATTTGAAGTTATTGTAAATAAATTTGTTAATTTATTTTAAAAGTGTGTCGAGTTTCATTATTTTCACCTCAGCATTTTGACATCAGATAATTTGAAATAAACATAATATTTGCACAAAATGAATTTGTTATTATTACTTAGAATTGAATACCATATTTGCTTAACATTATTTTATAAGAATTGATTGACATGAACATAAATATTGCAATGGTCATAAGATGATTATAATGCACATTATAAGAATACAATATTGTTTATTGCCACAGATTATTAAGTCTAAGATTTTAATCTATTTTAAAATGAAGATACCATATGAAATAAAAGATATACATATGATTATTTATTCATTTAATGATTGATTATATCATAAGAATATATGAGATTAAATTACACTATAAGATTAGTATTTATTATTATTATTAAAATAAGTTAGGTGTATCTAGGTTTGATGTAAAATCCCACATCATACTTATTTACATGAGTTATTATTATTTTAAAACAGTTTAGAAGAACCTGAGATTATTTAATTATATTTTAAGTTAAAAGTTAGGAATTATTTTAGTATTATTAAAGATAATTATTTCATTTAAAAGTCATAAGAATGCTATAGATGTAGTGGTAAAGTGATAGGGTAGTGATAGTATTCTTATGCCATTGAGACAGTATCTTGGGAGATATTGACTCAGTGTAAATCTGCTTATTACTTTGTAACTTTACTTCGCAGTCTCATAATTTTATAAATACTTATTTAATTAATATAATCTAGAACTATATTGATTTTGATGATTGATAATAAATTTAATTAAGATATGATAATATAAAAGTATATTAAAGATAGATATGCAAATTTTAATTAAGCAGAATAATGTAACTGAGCTAGTTGTGTTTTAAACTATTTTATATATCAAGAAGTAAGGGTACAATATATATATATATATAAGTATAATAAAACAATCAACTAGAATGATATTACAAAATTTTAAAAAATGCCTATATAAAATTGAAGATATATATTCTTTGCTATAAACAGGTTCAGCCTATTCCGCTATCTTAAATAGCAATACGTTGTTGTTTTTTTTGTTTAATAATATTTAAATATTAACGTATTGCTACTTAAGATGGCGGAATAAGTCGAAACTGGCTATAGCAAAGAATATTCATCTTCAATTTTATATAGGCACTTTTTAAAATTTGTTGTGTTATTCTAGTGGATTGTTTTATATATATTGTGAGAGAGATGAAGTCTACATTAGTACAAAAAAGGAGAATAAACACTTCATGAAGTATTGACCAATAAATTTATATATATATATATATATATTCTAACCTTCATCTCGTGTATCCTCACTTCCAGATAATATATGATATGAAATAAAACGGGTTCTATCTCAGTTAATAATTAATAACTAAAATATTCAGCATTAAAATTAAAATATTTCACTAGCTCAAATTTAAAATGCGAATAAGGTTCAGTTTATAAAAATAAATTAAATAAATATTTAAGATTTTTATGAGACTTGAAGTGAAAATACAGGTGACAAGATAGATTACATTGAGCCAATATCCCACAGGATACTACCTCAATCGCATAAGAACACTACCCCCCCCTTATTACTATTTCAAATAACAAACTCATAGTATTCTTACGATTTTAATAACTTCTACTCATTAAGATTAAATTAATAATTAAGTCTTAATCATCTATTTGTAATAATCTAGCTCAATAAAATAATCTCAAGTTCATAAAGTTTATTCTAAGTTAATTTAAAAATACGTAGTAAAATATGAGAAGAGATTTTATGTCATAATCTACTATACTTAAACTAATAATAATAAATAATAATAATAATATTCTTCATTGTTTAATTACTACTGGATATCTTTTCTTTTCATTATATTTTTATTACCATAATAAAATAATAAAATAATTCTATATAATCTTTTATCTTCATGAATATAATAAATAAATACGTGGTAGCATATGATAATCTGATAAACAAAGGAGGTGTGGCAACTGATAGCATATAATTCAATATACTATAATGATAACTGATTTATGACCAATAAAATAATGTAAGATTATGATTATTTAATTATAATGAATACCAATAAAATATTTAAAATTCTTAAAATAATTCTCTATTTATCTTTTGTGCAAAATTAAATATTTGTTTCAATTATTATGCATATATTGTGATTTCATGCAGCGATGTGCAGAAATAAATAACTCGGACACAAAATTTTTTTGAAATAACAAAATTTAACAAAGTTTATTACTAACAACAAATACATACACAATTTATTTACACTATTTACAGTGGATATCCTTAACTTTTTTACTTTACAGTTTGATCTACCTGGTTATAAAAAAAATAATTTATATTTCAATTATATCTTTATTTAGAATTAGGACAAAATTTAAAAAAATGTTACTATTTGGTTTCTCATTATGGTTAACTTATTACAAATATATTTATCTACTTTATTAGCAACAACATTTTATCCTTAATATTGTTAAACTATCTTATTTTAAAAAAATTCATAGGAAAACATTCTATAGAAACAAAATAATGAGTATGGATTTCTCAAAATATTAAAAATTTTCATCTTGCAAAGTCAAAGATGTTACACAAAATATTATCCAAAATTCAGTACTAGATTTTAGTATTTATCACACAATGTTTACTAATCATAATATATTCTTCTTTAAGCCTTACTTTAGTATGATATAAGTGTAATCATCAATATATTTCTGCCAATCAATAAACAAAAATATACTATGCATATTGTTTACATAATTTACTTTGTACTATTGTATTTTAAAAACATGCAATACTTATTTTTCTCTTAAAAAAAAGTACTAAAGCATTTAAAATTATTATCACTTTAAAGAAAATATATTTGTTTAGATACTTTATTTTAAAAAAGTTTATATTTCATTTCCGAAATAAAATTCAAAATATATTCTATAGATTCTTTTCTTCCCTTAGGATACTTTGGATCTTCAATTTTAAGTTATAATGTCCTATTCCTTCTAAGCAAATAAAACAATCTTATACAAAACGATAGCATAACCTAAGTTCTAAATTATTTATCATTTCTCTTAAACATATCTTACTGAATGATGCAGTTACACGAAATAAAGATAGCGAAAACAGATGCATAGGATTAAGGAAGAAAGCTAGAGTATTACCCTTAAGATATCTCAAAAACATGGCACAGTGCGAATAGGTATGACAGTTACCTGCCTAATATCCTCTAGTACAGGGACAATGTTAAAGCTATTTCTTCAGCTTTATTAGAACATCAAATATTTAAAGAAATATAAACACTGTCCAAATAAAATGTGTATCAGTCATAGGAATTTGTTAACTATGCTGATATTCACATAAAGACTAAATATTATTTCCATTCCTTATAACATCCTATTTCTTAAAACATTATCTTGGTTTCCTGTTCACTAAGTACTTCCAAGCCACTATCTCAACATTATTTCTCAAGATTTTCCACATCTTACATCGATAAATAACTATCTTCATTTACAAAACAATAAGTAAAATTCATTAATAGTTAAACAATCTTACGATTCCATAAGAAAAGTTGCTTACTTCATTGCTCTGTATGTTTAATCATATACAATCTACTTAGACAATATTTGAATATCCTAACATGAAAATTTTAAAAGAATCACATAACTATTTGTTATATGTTGGATTATATCACTAATATATATATAAAAAAAAATTGTCGTATGCATATTTTCAAATCAGTCCTATCTCATAATGTTTTTTAAAATGTTGTATGAAATGCGGTACATATAAGTAAAAAAACTTTTACACTTTATTCTTCCAATTTATGGATGATCTAAAGAAAACAAAAAAATATATACATTATAAATTATCAATAGTTATTATTATTACCAATAACCTTTATCTAGTCATCGTGTTCAGTAGGCTTCCTTTATCCACTTGAGCATTGCAGATATAAAAAAAATTTCACACCCATACACTTTATATTAAAATATTTTTAGCTAAATTATTAGATTGTTATATTATAAAATTTTAATATTAATAAATTAATGTTTTTATGTTTTTCCTAATCTTATATAAAAATTTAGATTTAAACTAGGTTATCAAAATAAAAGGAATCAAAACTATAATTACATATTTTCTTGACAATAGTTCCTGATAAGTCCAAAATGTTTATTATTTTCTCTAGAGTTTTTAAAAATGTTCTCCTCCAAGCACATTAAAGTGTAAAATAAAAATAATTATTAATCCGTTTAGTAAAATTTATAGAAAATAATCCTTGGTTTTAGTATTTAGGACAATAATTATTAAATTATAATATTAATTAATCCCATGAAGCTTCTTAATCTTCTCTACCAATATTCACTGCATATCTGATGCATCAATCCATCTAATTTAACTTTAAAAATATTCAATAAACTTTTAAGTACTATTTGTATTTCCATGGATCCATCTTTTATTCACTTTTTTATATATGTTTCCTTCTTGATACATTTAAACTTTCGTTTGGTATTTTTATAAATCTCTTTTAAAAATAATAATAAAAAAAAAACTTCAAGTACTTTTAAACAAATATTTTCTAAATATATTTTAAATAATTCTAAGAGTGGATGTTTTAATATCAAAAATGCTTTTATAACATATTCTCCTGGGTTCTTTCTTTAATTTTTTTTTAAAAATGTTACCTTTAGAAAGTATATAACATTTTACTCCTTTGAATATAATATTCTATAAAGGATTCATAAGATACATTTGTCTTATTACTACTTTTAAAAAATAAATCTTGGATAAACTTATCTAAATAATAATGTGTCTCCAATTTTTTCATTAGTCTCCATATGATGTCCGAGCTGTGGTTTTTTATGTACCAAAACAGTACTCCGATCAAATATTAATAAAGCTGTATCAATAAATATTCCAAACATTTTTACAGTATTACAATTTCTATCCATTTTATTCTGCAGTATATCCATTTTTTATTGCGAAGTTTAGGTTAAATTTTTTAGATAAAATACGACTGGTAAGTACTTTAAAAATTAGAAAATCATTTCCACGAAGTTTGTAAATTATTCTATTTTAAAACTCTCTTTTGCAAAAAAATACTTTTAAAATTATCAATTAGTTTTTTTGCAGATAAAGTTATAAGAAAGTACTAAAAAAAAATTGACTAAAATAAAAAAATTTAAAAAAATACTATCTCTTTGAGAGCTGCTAATATATCTATCTTTGGTTTCAATACATTATTAATCTCCCCTGATAACTTAGTTACAACGATATTTATAGACTGTAAGAATACCTATTCCTATTGGTTAATTCTTACTTTAGCTTGAGAACAAATTTACATATTTTTAGTTTATAGTAGAATTAAATTTCAAAATTAGAAATTATGACATAATGAACTTAAAATATTATTTAAAATATTACTTTTGAATAAATTATTATTTTATTAAAACTATTTAAACATTTAAAATAACTTTTAAAACAATTTTAATAACTTATTCCATTTATCTATTTTTATTTAAATAAAATATTTAATTTTTTTATTAACTGTATTCATCTTTATTACATCATTTAAAACATGTTATACGATAGTTAACTTAATGTTTAATACTATTTACTTTTATGATAGGCAATCATTCCATCCAATTCTATACTGCAATTTCAAAATATTTTAAACTTTATTATTAATTCAAATAAGCATGTGTGTGAAAGTATACATTAAAGGTCACATGATTAATAACTTTGACAGACGATTTTCAATCTATTTCTCTGCCTAGATTTATATAATTGATACACTTATTATATTATATAAAATAATTATAAAATTTGGAAGAACAATTTAGAAAATATAGAATTAAATACAATTCTCACCATCATAAAGTTTATTTTTAAAATGTACGATATTAATTTTTGCTTATTAAATATGACTATAAATTTAAACATAGCATTTATTAAATTAAATGTTTTAAACTATTAAAATCGAATTTATTAAATATACTTTTAATATTTATAGCTGTGTTATTTAATATGGCCAGCTTTTACAACCAAATGAAACAATATTTTAAGCTTTACATAACTATTTTTAAATGATTTTATATACTACGTATTTGCTTTAACCTCAAATTGTACTTTAAAAATATAATTGACAAACTATAATTAATGTATTAAAAGAACGCATTCTAAAATTTAAAATTTTTTGTAATTGACTGTTATGAACTATTACTGACCTATAGAAAAGGGCACATAACCTCCTCCTTTGAATAAAAATTTTAAATTAAACATCTATCTTATCATTTACTCTATCTATTGATACTTAATATCTTTATCATTTGCTATAACCAAATTCTATCTTGTACTACTGAAATATAAAAGAATATACTGGTTTTAATACAAACTTATAAAATATTTGGACATTACACTCAGAATATCAACTAGAAATATTAAAAAAAATTTTTTTTACACATCTTTATCCTTTTGAGTAATTAATTAGGTTATGAGATTTTAAAGTTTTATATTTGTTCTGTAAAAAATAAGGCTATAATATATTTTTTAAATGTACGTCTTATCTAGAAATTATTTGTCTTAATCATTAGGTATTTTCTTTTCTAAATCTAAACTTTAATTCTCTCTCGACTTCCTGAAGTCTCACCTTAGCTTTTCCTATCTTCTTTCCTTTATTAAGATTATTCTTAAGAAAATCTGTCATGAATTTCTCGTGCTTTAGATATTTAAGTCTTACTTTTATCTTGCTTATATCTCTATTCTGATTAAATTTTTCTCCTGTAAATTCACTATTAAGTATCAAGTTTCTAATTCCTTTAAACAATATTTCTTTAGAAATATCAAATTGTAAACGAATATTTCTATCATTAACAGTACATTTAGATATCACATCTTGCATTTTATTTTTAAATTTATTACTACTTTTATCAATAATTTTTGGTAACTTATGTTCCAACAAATACTTTTGCTCTGAAAAGTTTGACTTTATCCCTGTTGATTTACCAAATCTTTTATCATCAATATAATATTTTTTAAAACTTTTAAGTTGATCTATAGTTCTTTCACCCACTAATCTTTCATAGGATTTACTCACTCCTATCATCTCATTAGTCAATTTAAAATATTCTTTGGGATTTTTCAATATCCTTCTGTATATTTCATTCCTACTATTAACTATTTCAATAGACTTTTTATTAATCTTTTTTTCTTCATAAATCATTTCATTATCTATAATAGTTTTTTCAACAAATAACTTGGTTTCTTTACTAGCGAATTTAATATAAGACTCATCTTTTTTAAACTCATCATCTGTTATCCTAACAAATGTTACATCATTATATCCATCTTTATCTCCTAATTTAACAGAATCTATGTTTTCTGCTGTCAAATTACTACATAAGTTAATATCTTTATTAACTATCTCAATGAATTGTGGATTTTCCTTATTTACCATCTCTACAATTCCTTTGTCATCTACCACATTTTCTCTAACTAAATTAATAGATTCTTGATTCTTTTCCAAATCTGTACTAATTATTTCAACAGATTTACTACTTATTTCATGAGATACTTTCTTACTTACTATCTTTCCTTCAAAGTTTTGTATCCCTAAATCTTTTAATTTTCCCATTACTTCTTTTGGACTTCCTCTTTGATACTTATTTTAGTCTGAACTACCTCTTCCTTAATAATTCTAATTTCTTCATTAATATGATTTATATTACTCTTTACTTCATAGATTTCATTCTTTACACTTAAATTATAACACTCTATTTTCTGATCTAACTTACTAGTATTTACTTGACATCGGACAATAGATTCTTCTATTTGAGTTTTAAAATTTTTTACTGCTCTTTCTGAAAATTCAGAAAATTTTCTCTTCAACAACCTTTGATTTCTGTCTTCTATTTGCATTATTTCTTTCTTTAAAGAATCAATAATCTTTTCATTGTTATCAAATTTTAAATTCAAATTATTAAATTTATCTTGTACTTCCACCTTAAAATTTTCTACTGTTTTACAGGTTTCATTAAGTTTTTGATTCAAACTTTCTACACAAGTTCTGATTTCATTACTATTTTTGTCCACATTTTCACTAAGAGATTCTAATCTTATATTTGTTTTATTTTGGTTTTCATTAAGAGACTCAATATTTTTACTCATATTTTCATGAAGAGCTTTTGTATCCTCTCTATTTTTATTCATATTTTCATTAAGAGCTTTTGTATCCTCTCTAAGAGCTTCAAACTTCAAATTACTATCTTCTCTATTTTTACTCATATTTTCATTAAGAACATTAAATTTTATATTACTATCTTCTCTATTTTTATTCATATTTTCATTAACAACATTAAATTTTATATTCCTATCTTCTCTATCTTTATTCATGTTTTCATTAAGAACATTAAATTTTATATTACTATCTTCTCTATTTTTATTCATATTTTCATTCATCTCCTTCATCATCAATAACATTTGAGATATTTGGGAGTTCTCTACCTCCTTTTTAGGCACTAGTATCTTTTCTTCCACTGTTTTAATTTCCATAACCTCTTTCTCCTCTTCATTTATTTTGCTATCTACAATTTGAACATCATCTAAAACTGTTTCCATTTCGATTAAGTTTTCTATTTCTCGTTCCTCCTCACAACTTTCATCGACAATAAACTCAGATATTTCACTCTCTAAATTATTATCTTGATTATTCATTTTTTTGAAAATATGCTTTTTCTCAAAATTCAATATTTAAACAATATATTACTATTAATGTTTCATAAAAATAGTTCCTTACCAGTTTCTTCTATCTCCATCTAACCATCATCCACAAAAACTATAGATAATACTTTTTTTTATATCCTTATACAAACTAACTCTAATTAATTACAGTAACAATAACGATTAAAATTATGTGTGTCACAACATTATTTCCCACATGCATGATTCACCAATAATTTGCACATATTAAAGCATTTTCAAAATATATCGTTAATATTTCAATAATTGACATGGTCATAATGAATACTAAATAATCGTTAGCCACATATGCATATTTTAAAATTTTATTTGCTAATTGTTTTAGAAACAATATAATCATATTTTCTTTAAACAATCAGATTATATACCACATAAAATTGCAATAGTTTTAATAATAAACACTTAATTCACAATAATAATCAAATCCTAAATAATTATTGCTATAATAAATATTAAATTATCTATCTTCTGTGAGATATACTATCAATAATCTCTAAAGTTACGCGAACAAATTCAAATACTAACTATTGTATTATATATTTTTAACTACTTTCCTAATATATCTTGTAGCCTTAATGTTTGGGTATCACAATCTGACCTATCGATTGTATTCCCAACTGCACATCGTGCAGTCACATTGGATGAGCAAAATCTAACCTTCTGTTGGTTGAATCTGATGCCCTTACTAACACATCTCCAGCCCCTAAAATTGGCACGCCATAATCTAACCTTCATCTCGTGTATCCTCACTTCCAGATAATATATGATATGAAATAAAACAGGTTCTATCTCAGTTAATAATTAATAACTAAAATATTCAGCATTAAAATTAAAATATTTCACTAGCTCAAATTTAAAATATGAATAAGGTCCAGTTTATAAAAATAAATTAAATAAATATTTAATATTTTCATGAGACTTGAAGTGAAAATACAGGTGACAAGATAGATTACATTGAGCCAATATCCCACAGGATACTACCTCAATGGCGTAAGAACACTATCCCCCCTTATTACTATTTCAAATAACAAACTCATAGTATTCTTACGACTTTAATAACTTCTATTCACTAAGATTAAACTAATAATTAAGTCTTAATCTTCTAATTGTAATAATCTAGCTCAATAAAATAATCTCAGGTTCATAAAGTTTATTCTAAGTTAATTTAAAAATACGGTAGTAAAATATGAGAAGGGATTTTATGTCATAATCTACTACACTTAAACTAATAATAATAATAATAATAATAATAATAATATTCTTCATTGTTTAATTACTACTGGATATCTTTTCTTTTCATTATATTTTTATTACCATAATAAAATAATAAAATAATTATATATAATCTTTTATCTTCATGAATATAATAAATAAATATATGGTAGCATATGATAATCTGATAAACAAAGGAGGTGTGGCAACTGATAGCATATAATTCAATATACTATTATGATAACTGATTTATGACCAATAAAATAATGTAAGATTATGATTATTTAATTATAATGAATACCAATAAAATATTTAAAATTCTTAAAATAATTCTCTATTTATCTTTTGTGCAAAATTATATATTTGTTTCAATTATTATGCATATATCGTGATTTCATGCAGCGATGTGGAGAATAAATAACTCGGACACAAAATTTTTTTGAAATAACAAAATTTAACAAAGTTTATTCTAACAACAAATACATAAACAATTTATTTACACTATTTACAGTGAATATCCTTAACTTTTTTACTTTACAGTTTGATCTACCAGGTTATAAAAAAAATAATTTATATTTCAATTATATCTTTATTTAGATTTAGGACAAAATTTTGAAAAAAATGTTACTATTTGGTTTCTCATTATGGTTAACTTATTACAAATATATTTATCTACTTTATTAACAACAGCATTTTATCCTTAATATTGTTAAACTATCTTATTTTAAAAAAATTCATAGGAAAACATTCTATAGAAACAAAATAATGAGTATGGATTTCTCAAAATATTAAAAATTTTCATCTTGCAAAGTCAAAGATGTTACACAAAATATTATCCAAAATTCAGTACTAGATTTTAGTATTTATCACACAATGTTTACTAATCATAATATATTTTTCTTTAAGCCTTACTTTAGTATGATATAAGGGTAATCATCAATATATTTCTGTTAATCAATAAACAAAAATATATTATGCATATTGTTTACATAATTTACTTTGTAGTATTGTATTTTAAAAACATGCAATACTTATTTTTCTCTTAAAAAATAGTTCTAAAACATTTAAAATTATTATCACTTTAAAGAAAATATCTTTGTTTAGATACTTTATTTTAAAAAAAGTTTATATTTCATTTCCGAAATAAAATTCAAAATATATTCTATGAATCTTTTCTTTCCTTAGGATACTTTGGATCTTCAATTTTTAATTATAATGTCCTATTCCTTCTAAGTAAATAAAACAATCTTATACAAAATGATAGCATAACCTAAGTTCTAAATTATTTATCATTTCTCTTAAACATATCTTACTGAACGATGCAGTTACATGAAATAAAGATAGCGAAAACAGATGCATAGGATTAAGAAAGCTAGAGTATTACTCTTAACATATCTCAAAATCATGGCACAGTGTGAAGATGTATGACATTTACCTGCCTAATATCCTCTAGTACAGGGACGATGTTAAAGCTATTTCTTCAGCTTTATTAGGACATCAAATATTTAAAGAAATATAAACACTGTCCAAATAAAATGTGTATCAGTCATAGGGCTTTGTTAACTATGCTGATATTCACATAAAGACTAAATATTATTTCCATTCCTTATAACATCCTATTTCTTAAAACATCACCTTGGTTTCCTGTTCACTAAGTACTTCCAAGCCACTATCTTAATATTATTATTCCTCAAGATTTTCCACATCTTAAATCGATAAATAACTACCTACATTTACAAAACAATAAATAAAATTCATTAATAGTTAAACAATCTTACGATTCCATAAGAAAAGTTGCTTACTTCATTGCTCTGTATGTTTAATCATATACAATCTACTTAGACAATATTATAATATCCTAACATGAAAATTTTAAAAGAATCACATAACTATTTGTTATATGTTGGATTATATCACTAATATATATATATATATATATAAATTGTCGTATGCATATTTTCAAATCAATCCTATCTCATAATGTTTTTAAAATGTTGTATGAAATGTGGTACATATAAGTAAAAAAACTTTTACACTTCATTCTTCCAATTTATGGATGATCTAAAGAAAACAAAAAAAAATATACATTATAAATTATCAATAGTTATTATTATTACCAATAACCTTTATCTAGTCATTGTGTCCAGTAGGCTTCCTTTATCCACTTGAGCATTGCAGATATAAAAAAAATTTCACACCCATACACTTTATATTAAAATATTTTTAGCTAAATTATTAGATTGTTATATTATAAAATTTTAATATTAATAAATTAATGTTTTTATGTTTTTCCTAATCTTATATAAAAATTTAGATTTAAACTAGGTTAACAAAATAAAAGGAATCAAAACTATAATTACATATTTTCTTGACGATAGTTCCTGATAAGTCCAAAATGTTTATTATTTTTTCTAGAGTTTTTAAAAATGTTCTCCTCCAAGCGCATTAAAGTTCAAAATAAAAATAATTATTAATCCATTTAGTAAAATTTATAGAAAATAATCCTTGGTTTTAGTATTTAGGACAATAATTATTAAATTATAATATTAATTAATCCCATGAAGCTTCTTAATCTTCTCTACCAATATTCTCTGCGTATCCGATGCATCAATCCATCTAATTTAACATTAAAGATATTCGATAAACTTTTAAGTACTATTTATATTTCCATGGATCCATCTTTTATTCACTTTTTTATATATGTTTCCTTCTTGATACATTTAAACTTTCATTTGGTATTTTTATAAATCTCTTTTAAAAATAACAAAAAAAAACAAACTTCAAGTACTCTTAAACAAATCTTTTCTAAATATATTTTAAATAATTCTAAGATTGGATGTTTTAATATCAAAAACACTTCTATAACATATTCTCCTGGGTTCTTTCGTTAATTCTTGAAAATATTTTTTTTAAAAAATGTTACCTTCAAAAAGTATATAACATTTTACTCCTTTGAATATAATATTCTATAAACGATTCATAAGATATATTTGTCTTATTACTACTTTTAAAAAATAAATCTTGGATAAACTTATGTAAATAATAATGTGTCTCCAATTTTTTCAGTAGACTCCGTATGATGTCCGAGCTGTGGTTTTTTATGTACCAAAACAGTTCTCCGGTGAAATATTAATAAAGCTGTATCAATAAATATTCCAAACATTTTTACAGTATTACAATTTCTATCCATTTTATTCCACAGTATATCCATTTTTTATTGCGAAGTTTAGGTTAAATTATTTAGATAAAATACGACTGGTAAGTACTTTAAAAATTTGAAAATCATTTTCACGAAGTTTGTAAATTATTATATTTTATAACTCTCTTTTGCAAAAAAAATACTTTTAAAATTATCAATTAGTTTTTTTGTAGATAAAGTTATAAGAAAGTACTAAAAAAAAATTGACTAAAATAAAAAAAATTAAAAAAATACTATCTCTTTGAGAGCTGCTAATATACATTTCTTTGGTTTCAATACATTATTAATCTCCCCTGATAACTTAGTTATGACAATATTTATAGTCTGTAAGAATACCTATTTCTATTGGTTAATTCTTACTTTAGCTTGAGAACAAATTTACATATTTTTAGTTTATAGTAGAATTAAATTTCAAAATTAGAAATTATGACGTAATGAACTTAAAATATTATTTAAAATATTACTTTTGAATAAATTATTATTTTATTAAAACTATTTAAACATTTAAAATAACTTTTAAAACAATTTTAATAACTTATTCCATTTATCTATTTTTATTTAAATAAAATATTTAATTTTTTTATTAACTGTATTCATCTTTATTACATCATTTAAAACATGTTATACGATAGTTAACTTAATGTTTAATACTATTTACTTTTATGATAGGCAATAATTCCATCCAATTCTATACTGCAATTTCAAAATATTTTAAACTTTATTATTAATTCAAATAAGCGTGTGTGTGAAAGTATACATTAAAGGTCACATGATTAATAACTTTGACAGACTATTTTCAATCTATTTCTCTGCCTAGATTTATATAATTGATACACTTATTATATTATATAAAATAATTATAAAATTTGGAAGAACAATTTAGAAAATATAGAATTAAATACAATTCTCACCATCATAAAGTTTATTTTTAAAATGTACGATATTAATTTTTGCTTATTAAATATGACTATAAATTTAAACATAGCATTTATTAAATTATACGTTTTAAACTATTAAAATCGAATTTATTAAATATACTTTTAATATTTATAGCTGTGTTATTTAATATGGCCAGCTTTTACAACCATATGAAACAATATTTTAAGCTTTACATAACTATTTTTAAATGATTTTATATACTACGTATTTGCTTTAACCTCAAATTGTACTTTAAAAATATAACTGACAAACTATAATTAATGTATTAAAAGAACATATTCTAAAATTAAAAATTTTTAGTAATTGACTGTTATGAACTATTACTGACCTATAGAAAAGGGCACAATATATATATATATATATATATATTGTAGTAGACGAAATTGTATGTTCATCTAACAAGACCTAGAATCTGAGGAAAAGTACCTCAAATCCAGTCATGTGCGAGATACACAGGTCAAAAGCAATCATAAATTCTAACCTATTTGCCCATTTCCCAAATCTATAACACTATGAACAACATCACTGGTGATAAAGCTGAATTTATTTCATTGCAGTCCCGGAAACCCAGTGGATAAGCATGATATCTTACGGCAATTGATGATAAAATTACGAGTATGATTCTGATTTCCGGTAACCCAGTGCAACAAGCTCTCAAATGCGAAATTTTACAACTAAATTAAAATTAATAATGATTCAAACAACCTGGATAATGTGATATATATATAAATGTTTAATGATTATAAAACAACAAGAGTATGATACATATGTATATTTATAAGTTTCATGCTGAATTAGTTAACTTATTGTTTATGAGAATATTATCTATCATTATGGGGTATCATAATGATAATAATGAAATATATAATGGAAACACATGAATGTGCAGTTTATATTAGTGCGGTTGATTTATATGTCATTGCTAAATTAAATAAACTTTACAAAATAATTTGAAGATAAAAATACTATTTAGAATCAAGAAAACAAATCATTAATGACCTTTATAAATATATTTAATAACCAGACATTTTGTTGTCTGCAATTAAAATTACATTATTCATTTAAATTATTAAACACTTTTATTATAAAATGCGATGCCCACTCTCAACAACCATTGATAAACCTTGACTGTCTCTTTCCTACTTACACAAAGTTACTCATTCGATTCATAAATTTATCACATCCACCAATTGAGTTGAACTCTGCATTCCTTCCACTTTGTAATGGTTAATCAATAATTCAGAAGATAGACTCTCACTACATCTTCATTTTCAAATTGTATTTAAAAGTAAATACCAGGATTCTTCATGCTTATTTGCTTATGATGGTGAATCTGAGGCTAACTTGTCCACCCAGTTTGCTCAGTATAGATATATGTATAACTAGATAAAAATACATTTGATAAATCAATTTTTTTATCATTTTACTAATTCCAATCATTGATTCAAGCCTACATGTTTCAGCATTGTTTCTTTGGAATATATTTCCAAAGATAATTATGTCATCAATAGGATATAATCTTGCATTCACCTTTCCCAAAAAATCTTGCTTTAATTAATTAATGCACTATGCAAACAATATGCTGATTTTTTAGCCTTTACACAGGGTCTTATTCTTCCACCTCTGTTACAAGTATTGCTATGTTTATGATGATGATCAGTCAAAAGCATGCTGGGCGGTAGAGTATTATTAAAGATTTCCTCTTAATGCAATTTTTGTGTTGGTATATCTATGTACATAATAAAATCTAAAGTGTGAGATTCAGAACTGCTGCATAGTTAAGAGACATCTTTATGCAAACTAATGTCACATAAACAGAGCTAACCTGAGGGCAGTGCAATAGCACATGTCTTCACATTTATTAAGGTCATGTACTTCATAATCTATATATTTTGTGAAAATCAAAAAATAAAGCATTTTACCACATGCTAAATAAAACTGCATTTCCCTTTTTATTGCCAAAATTCTGTAAATTTTAGACCTACAATGAATATCACATTGAAGTAATACAACTATAAAAGCACTGATTATGAGGTAATGCATATTTTTAATTACATTGTATACCTAAATGTTTTGCAATGTTCTGAACATATTAATGTGAAATTAGCATAGGTCAAGAACAATTTTCTTTATTACCATTTTTATGTATTGAAACAAAATTTTCAAAAAAAAAATAGGATGAGGTTATTAATGGATTTACCCTATAGCATTGAAGAATATTTTTTGCATTATATGTATTTTACTTTGTTTTCTCAAATATTGATTCTAAATTATGTTTATAATAAATAACATCAAAAATAAAATTTAATGAAGTCCGTTATGTTGTTTTTTCTCATAAATTATAAAATAATATACAGCAGCTACATATATATATACACACACATGGGTCTCTCATTTTTTGCGGTAGATAGGTTCCACAGAAAACCCACATTAAAAAAAATCACACAAAAATAGACTTAACATACCTTGAAAAATGGGGGATAGATTCTGTAATTTTCAGAAATCATATAAAAGCAAAACAACAATGAAAAATTACTTTAAAATTCACATTAAAAAATAAGGAAATAAAATATGTCTAATAAAAAATTTCAAATATTTAAAAAAAAATGATACAAAACAAACTTTTTTTACTTTTTTTATTAACTAAAGTAATTAATTTTACATTTTTCATACATATTTTAATTATTATCACTATTTGACAATATGCATTTTGTTTGTAAATTGGTAAGAAATCAGATTCATCATAAAAGGAAGTACAATTAGTGCTACTTTCAGTCTTGTGCTGTGTTAATGGTTTTTTTATCAATAACTTTGAGACAATGATTTTACAAATTATAAAGTTCATAATATCCAGACATATAACTATTTAGCTCTCATTGGAATTTAAGAGGTTGTTTATTGCAGCAAACTCAGATTTCAACATTTTCTGATGTTTTTCTTTGTCACACACATCAATGTAAAATCTATGATTAAATGATTTTTACTTATCAGAAAATAATACATTTGTCTTCATTTGATACATATTTTTGTTTACTACTGAAATAAATTTTAAATGTTCACATTTTGTTGCTATATTTAAAAAATGAGATCGCAGTCAAAATAAAAAAATTATACATTATCATTAAAAATATTATTTTTTGTTTACAAAATCAATCAAATCTTTGTTTGATTATTTTTAAAAATCTAAAAGAATATTTATTTCTGTTATATCTAATAAAATATGTTTTAAAACTTTAAAATTTTTGAATATTTATTGTGATATTTTTATACTTGTAAGTATAAATCTATTATTATTTACTCATAAGTAGGTTATTTATGTAGAAGCTAAGATTCTAAATACAGATTCAGGATATATTCACATTAGCTGCTAATATAATGTTATATTTTTTGAAAAAAAAGTATTTCATGTCAAAATAAGTTATTATTAATTTAAATTTCATGATATCCAATAAATATAGTGAAATATGAACTTCTTTATCACATAAAAGAAAACTTGCATAAAAATATATTAAAAAGATACATGAATCACATAACTTCAAAATCACATTCAAGAAATCCACATAAATTGAGACCCAGGTATGTATATATTAATTACACATAAAAAGTATTTTTGGGTACATGTTTTTGTGACATTTTCAAATGTTAAGCATCTATTTTAATGTTAACCAATTATTGCAAGTAGAACACCATTTAATGTTCTATAATAGAAGTAATGTAATAACAATAGCAAAATATAACATCAGTAAAATAGATTTTTTTCCATATAGAGTTTCAATATAACTTTAAAGACTTGACTGCATAACATAATATAATACATACACTCTCTGAGCTAGTAAATAAAATTGAATATTACATAACTTTATATGTACTATTTTATATAATTTTTTTCAAATGAATGGAAAATTATATAAAGTAGTATTATAAAATTGTATAATGTATGTATTATTTATTCTGTAAATTGTTTTGTTATATAGTTAAATCTTTGAAGGTATATTGAATCTCTTTAGGAAAAAATATTCAAATTTACTGATGTTTGATTTTGTTATTATTTTACTTTCATTATAGAACACTAGATGGCATTCTATCTACAATAATTGGTTAACATTAAATTAGATGCTTCACAGTTGAAAAGACACAAAACCTTGTGCTAAAATATATTTTTATATGTCATTATTATTACGGCTGTTGAATATGATTTTTTATTTATTTTTATTATTTATTATAATTTATAATAGATAAGTAAATATTTATAAATTTTAAGTACCAATTTATGAAATTTTAATATATCTATAATTGAAAGTAAGATAATTTGTTTTTAAATATTTAAATGTTTTTTATTATGAGAAAAAGCACCCGCTCCTCCGACTTTGAAATAAAATTATTTAATTCATACAAAATGAATTCTATATAAGTTTGTTTAACAAAAGACACAGTATAATATGAAAAAACCATAATTATTTATACTTTTATCTTTTTATTTACATATTAACTCTTCTGACTTTGGTGGCATTATGTGATAAATAATGATTAGCGTTAACTATGTTGACTCTTATTTTTTACTTTGTTTTATTAGAAACGCCTCAAGTATATCTAGTTATGTTTTTTATTAACGAAGTCTGCATTTCAAATATTTATGTTTACACTACTTCATGATTTAAGTTTTTGTATACTTATTTAAAGTATAAAACATAATCATTCTCAAATTTTATTGGTTGAGAAGATTAAAAATATTTTATTCTCCAATAGCTTTTTCCAAATATTGTTAATTTTCTTTAATTCACACTTTTCATTTATGCTCATTGACCTTTTAAAAATCTTTATAGCTTCCCTTAGCAGTCTTATATTTTTCAACTTTTGCCAGAATATGTGTTTTATTAAAATTGATGTCATGGTTTGTTAATTCAATGTATGAATAAATGGCTGATGAATTATATATTTTTCTAACTGCAAAAATATGTTCTTCCTTTCTTATATATATTCTACAATTGGTCTGCCCAATGTATGAATCTAAACAAATTCTCACATAATTTCATATAAATCACCAGATTAAAAAAAAACAAAAACATTATTACATGGTGGTTCCCAGACATAATACTATGAATTTATTTATCTGTGAGAATATTAGAATTAATATATATTGTACCGAGGTACATTGTGACTAAATGTTTTTGTATTTTTTAAGAGTAAAAATATTTAATAAATTTCATTTTAAAAATCAAAGTAAAATAAAAGTTTTAAAAGTTTAGAACAAAAGATTAGGATAGGGGGAGGGGGGTTATTGTTAAAGAAAAGAAATAAATGATTGTAAAAGGAGGGTAACATTTTAGAAATAAAAGAAAAAAGGAATTAATTGAAATAAAAAAAAAGATTTTATATTACCTTTTTAATAAAAAAAAGTAAAAAAGATGGAGTTTGTTTTGTTTTACAATAAAAAGACGAATGTGTGCATGTATAAATAGATTTTGAATAAAGGAAAGAAATTTTAAAAAACAATGGAGAGCTAATGTAATAAATCAAAAAAGAAATCTAATTAAATGGCTAACAAATTAACAAAGAAACTAAAAATGGTCAATGGAAAGGATCAGAAACTTTAAATAAAAGAAACAGAAGTCCAATCAGAGTGAAATCAAATGTATGATGGATCCACAAGATAAGAAGGTGGGTATAAAAGAAGCAAATTTTGTATTGTTAGATTGTTAATTCAAAAAAAAAGTATTCAACAATTATTAATAAAAAAAATTAATCAAAAAATGTAGAATCAAAGAATCAAAAGAAAATTGCAGAAGCTACTATTCCAATAAAATGATGCATTGCTGAACCCATCATATTGCGCAGCCAGCCAAAGCCCTCTGCAGCACCATCAGTAGATAGTTTGAAAGACAACCCATGTTTGGGTGAAGTCTAAGGAACAGCAGAGTGTCCATGGTGAGATTCCCAAGTGTCATATAACATCACAAGTTAAGGAAAGTCTATGAGGAATTAGTACTATCCAGTTGGAAACAACATTCTAGAGAAGCTGCATTTTGTTATACTCACATCAAATCAAATTCAAATTCTAGGTAACATTTCATTGTTCTTATTCTCCAATTCATGATCTTTAAACCATGATAGATAAGTAAATAAAAACTTTTAACTTTTACAAACTAATATCTTCAGAGTACAAATTATATTGGCTCCATTGTTCAACTTTTATTCAGAATTATTAATTGTGTGTATGTGTGTATTTTAATTAAACATGTTTTGTATTTTTTATTTTATTTCAAATGTATTAAAATATTTATTTAAATGAAAAGAGTATGCATGGTTGTTTTATGAGAGAAAGCAATTATTTAAGAAAAAAGACTGAGATTTAAACTGTTGTTGAAATATTTATGTTAATAGAACAAATGTACACATTTATTATGAGGTAATATGTTTAATTTACAGAAATGGAGCAGGGGTTGAACCATATAATTGTTGTTTAGAAATAATTTAAGCTGAAACTAGAAGAGAATATCTTTTAAATAAGGATTTTTTGAATGACACCAACGTTTTATTGTGCAGTAATTTTGTTTATTATTAAAAAAAAGAATTTTAGAGTGGGCAGAGATTTTTAAGACAGCTATAAGTTGACAAGTTAGCTGGGATTTCAGGTACTAGACTCATTGCTGGTCGAGCAAACATGTTAATTACTCTGTGATTAGCTGGTGCCTAAAAAGATCTCCCTAAAATAAATAAAGTGTTTGGTTGGCCAGTGTTTTAATTTAGTAGCTGAGTGTTTATATTATTGGTAGCTTGCTGCCAATGATATTGCTCACTCCATCTGAGAGACCAGAATTCTTCAGTGATAGGATAGTTTGTTAATGAGGAAAGAGTAAAAATATATTTGTATTTTTATTACTATTAAAAAAAGGTGGGCGGTTCAAAATATATATATATATATATATAATTTCCACACACACATATATATATTATCAATAAAATGCATTGTTTATTAATAAGCACAACACAATTTTTATATTATTAAGTGATAATTCATATTTTGGGCATAATTCTGAAATTATGTAAATGATGTTTACACAACATTGAATCATGATTTATTAATAAAAATATTGTTTGTTAAAAGAATAATATAAACATAAACACTTTCTAAAAAAAAAGTAAATACTGCCTACCAATATACTAATAATACTGAAAAAAATATTTTTTTTAGTAAAATTCTTACATGACTATGATTTTATCTATTAACAAATAGACCTTTTCAAATAAAATTCAACATGTTACAATGGGATAGGAAACTTATTTTGTTTTGTATATATATATATATATATATATATATATATATATATATATATATATATATATATATATATATATATATATATATATATATATATATATATATATATATATATATTGTTTGTATTTGAAAAGGTTTATTTGTTAATAGATAAAACCATGGTCGTGAACAAATTTTAGTAGTATTTTGTTGCTTTGGTTATTATTGTAATGTTATAGGATTTTCTATTTTTTATTTTCTAGTTTATTTTTGGTAAACTTTATTATATGATCAATGGTTTTTTTTTCTTGTGAAATAAGATGTTAGATTTATCTAATATTCACATGCTCTGAAAACTGCTCAACACTGCATTGTCTTTATTAACAAATATGTATAACATGTGATTGACTTTAGATATGTGAATGACTGACCAATGAAATTTTTGGCCCTATTTATATGATGACCCTGTTGTCGTTTCTTTAATTAGTTTTTAAATTCATCCACAGCTTTGATTGAATTCTTAAGATGCCTTCCAATTAATCCTGCTGTTTATGGATTTTAATTAGTAGCCATTGCTAATTCCATTCTTTTGTAGCTTATTAATATATGCAATCTTTGAGAGAAATTTTTAACTTATAAACTTTCATTTATTTTTTATATTTAACTTTTATATTTTATTTCTTTAACACACACACATTTTATTATTTATTTATGTTTACAATCAACTTGTTATTTACACACGCATATATTTATTTTATTTTAAATAACTGAAAATAGATTTTTTAGTTTTTAATATTTCTTGTTTTTCTTTAAATTAAATGAAAAGAGAATATTATTAATTTCATGTAAAAGGTTTATTTTTAGACATTTTTAGTTTTAACCTTTCTAGGTTAAATTCTCTCCCCCAATTTCCTTTTAAATCTTCTAATTTCTTTTTATTTTCTTTTTTTCAAAAAGGGTGTTTTTAATTTAAAACTCTTTCTGTTATTTAAATATACAATTTTATTTTAATAATTGCAAACAACAATTTTATGGTGTGCCATTCATTAGTGGTACATTAGACCACTCTCCCAACAAAAATAAAATGTGTCATTTTGACCATTTTATCTCTGATAACTTCTTTATTAAATCTGAACTATTTACATCTATTTTTATTTTTCTAAGTTTTATTCTTAATATCTGGACTATACATGCTGAGGGCAATCTTCTTAGGCAGTGCTTTTCTTCTCTGTAGGCTGATGACATTGCTTACAATGATCTTGTACTAAATGATGATTACTGGGACAATACTCCTTTCTGGTAAGGCAGAGATATTGAAACAAGGTGGTGGCAGAGTTTACTGATATATACTGACTTACATGTATATAAATGAAGCTTCATATGCCTGTTTTTTCTACCACACTTTGGGAAAAAAGATAGCTATAAATATTAGGTTTCATCTACTGTCCAATTCGACTTATGCTTTGGAAATAATATGGAAGATGGGGAATATCCCCCATAGAAGTGGTCCACAGATTACTCTGGTTGTTACCAGTGTGCATTTTATATAAGAATAATGGATGGGCCCAGAACTTTCTGAGTATTTTCCTTGAGAATATTTCTCCCTGATAGTCTATTATGGGTACTAACTTCATCCAACCTACAGCTTTACACTTTTACTTCTTCTCTAAATCTTATTTCTCTTTTTCTATCCTCCTTTCTTTTAATTACAATTCCTTATACATTCCTAAAGTAACCTAGATTTATTTCATTTATATTATCTATTAACCCTCATGAATATTATTTCAACCCATTTATTTAACTTTCTTTTATTATATGTGTTTCCTTTATTTTATTCATTTACTTATTCTGACCAATATTACTTTAAATCATTAATTTGACCCATATATTTATGAAGACTTTTTTTTATTACTAATATGCATATGAAAAAAAATCTTTTATTCTGTGATGCCTCCATTATTATTATTTTATGAAAATAATTTATTTTAGCATTAAATAGCAAGATCTCTGATTCAGGTTTATCACCTATGTCAAAAGATTTTTTTTTGTTAAACTCATAATCTACTTCTGGTCATTTGTTTTTTTATTTCTCTGATTAATAGTGATTAGGCTTGATCAGGCAGCCCTTTCTTTCTACCTTCTAACTCTATAATATAAATTATTTTTCTTCTTTTGTCTTTCCCTTTCTTATAATTTTTTGCCTTGTCTCTTTCACATTCTGTTCTATTTTCAACTTTGTAAATCAGAAAACCTTTATTCTGAACAGAACCCATCAGTTCTTCAAAGTGACCTTCTTTGTCTTTAATCATATCGATAACAGTGACTGGAAACAATTCACTTTCTATAGCTTTTTTGAATAAGACTGCCCTATAAATGGCTTCTGTTTCAGCCTTAAAATTGTATACCCTGCTCCTTCTCTTAATTATTCTCTTTGTTTTAAGTCTATGCTTAAAATGAACATGAATGTTTACTTTAACCATTTCATTTGTAGTTTCTTGTAAAAGCTCTTTTACATTATCTTCTATCTTTAGCTCATATCTTTCTTCTATTTCTCGATCTACATTTTCTAATACATCTTTCCCTTGACTTACATCTCTTACCAACCTGACTTCCTTTTCAATTTCCTGACTTTCATTAACCAAATCTAACTCTATGATTTCTTGGTTTTTCTCTACCTTTACTATTATCTCATATCTTATTTCTCTAATCATTTTTACTTTTAAATCTTGCTGATTTTGCTTGAATTCTTGACACATTTTTTCCATTATTCTTAGTATTATTACCATCATTATTCATGTCTCAGATGTCTCTTTTTTTTCTTTTTCCACCATTTTCAAAACAAAATTTTAATTTCAAAGTTGGTTTTTCTTTTTTCAATGATTATTTGACTAATGCTTTCATTTAAAATAAATTCAAATACTGTTTATTTATTTATTTAAAACAGAACATATGACTGACTCCAACTCCTTGTCCTTTTTCTCTACCTGTCCTCACTGCCCTAACATTACCCAAAATATCTAACTGTCTTTACATTCTCTCTTTTCATTTAAAAAAATGTTTTGGTCAATTTCTTTAATTTTAATTATAGCACTTTCTTAAATACTAGTACACAATTTAGCATCTCTTTGAATATTTATTTTTAATTTTATTTGACATATGATTAATTACTGTCATATGTGATGGTTCTGCCCCATGTTGGGTACTAAAATAAACTGGGTGGGGTAGTATATCAAATAGGAAAACACAATCTAACATAAATTTTTATTCTTTAATGGAAATAGAAAATTGTGAAAAGCAAATTTTAAAATAATCACATATGATACAATTATTTATTATACATTCCATCGACTCCATAACAATTTAAGTATTGTTCCACACTGGTCTCTTAGGCAGAGAATAATAATACCCAAAGGGTACCTGTTACCAAGCCAGAGTTATATATAAGATACATAACTATAACTATGTTTCAAGGCCCATATCTTATTGGCTGCAAAATTCAACACCTATCACTCAAAGCTCTTTTTTGTTTTAGAGTAAACTCCAGGTGCAAGTTAATTACAAAAGCAATTAATGTACCTTGAATAATGGCAAACTAATTCAGCATCTAATAAATCCAAACTAGCTCAGTCAAAAGTATAATATAATAAATTGCTGCTCTAATTAGTGGTATTAATAAAGAATTGACCAACAAAATATTAATTTTCAAAGATATTTTATTTTAACTATAATGCTTAATATAATTTGTAATCTAATTATAAATGTTCTCAATTAAATAAACAATAATTTTATGTATAATCTACACACACATTCTTAATAACATACAATAAAATATAATATAACATAAAGCACACATCAATATTTCATTTTATGTGATTATAGAGTTCATTTATTAACTGACTCTGAGAGGGTTCAAGATTGCAATGGTTGCATTATTTAATATCAACAATTGAAGTAAGAGAATGTTATTACCTATAGTATTTTGGAACATGGTGGCTTCTTGCTGTTTTCTGCTTTATGTGTGTGTTTTACCAACCAGTTGGATTTTATGCTTCTGATGCAGCCCTCACAAATATGGTTCTGGGCTACTTCTTACTCAAGGCAGTTAGACACTTTTTGGTGTCTTTAAATTATTAAACAGGCATTGCTTCTATCATACAGACTGTTGATATTATTGCAGATGAAGGTTGGAGCTCATCACATGCTCTAAAAACTTCTCAATACTGCAGTCTTTATTAACAAATAAGTATAGCTGGTGATTGACTTTAGATACATGAATGACTGACCGATAAAATTTTCAGCCTTATTTGTATGATGACCCTGTTCTCATTTCTTTAATTAGTTTTTAAATTCATCCACTGCTTTGATTGAATTCTTAAGAGGCCTTTTAATTAATCCTGCTGTTTATGGATTTTAATAAGTAGCCATTGCTAATTCCATTCTTTTGTAGCTTATTAGTATATGCAATCCTTGAGGGAAATTTTTAACTAATAAACTTTCATTTATTTTTTATATTTAACTTTCATATTTTATTTCTTTAACATGCATACACTATGTTTACAATCAACTAATTATTTACACATGCATATATTTATTTTATTTTAAATAGATGAAAATAGATTTTTTAGTTTTTAATATTTATTTTTGTTCTTTAAATTAAATGAAAAGAGAGTATTATTAATTTCATGTAAAATATTATTTTTAAACTTTTATAGTTTTAACTTTTCTATGTTAAATTCTCTCCCCTGACTTACTCTTAAACCTTCTAATTTTTTTTTTTTCAAATGAGATGTTTTTAATTTCAAACTCTTTCTGTTATTTAAATATATGATTTTATTTTAATAGCTGCAAGCAACAATTTTATGGAGTGTTATTCATTAGCAGTATTATATATATATATATATATATATATATATATATATATATATATATATATATATATATATATATATATATATATATATATATATATATAGTTTGCTATTATTGATGATATAGATCTTTAAACAGAGGGCGTTACTGGATATTTGTAATTGTATAATGGTTTGTATATATATATATATATATGTTGTTTGTATTTGAAAAGGTTTATTGTTATGGAATAATTTTAGTAGTATTTTGTTGCTTTGGGTATTATTGAATGTTATAGGATTTTCTATTTTATATTTTCTAGTTTATTTTTGGTGAACTTTATTATGTGATCAATGTTTTTTTTTCTTGTGAAATAAGATGTTACATTTATCTAATATTGTACATCATTTTATTTATTGTGAAAAGTCATTACAATTATATATACATTAGTTTAGTAAACATAATGAGCAGTATTTATTTGTAATACAGTTAAGTTTTTTTTTTTTAATAATGTATAAAATAAACTGTATTTTTTGCTGTAGTTGCTTTTAGTTATGGAGGACTTACCTAAATCAGTTAATATTTTTAATATTGTAAGGGTATTAAAAATTAGATAAGTAAATCATATTTAAATGTATAAAATTATAGACAATATAAGTGTTATTTTAAATACATAATAAATGAAGCTTTGGTGGAAGGGAGACAATCTTACTACTTTATTTTACAAGGAAGAGATATTGCTTTCACAACATTATCTTATTCTGTCAGTAGAATGGTGAATATTGAAATTGAATATAGTAAATAGTTGCTTACTTATTGAAATTGTGGTAAAATAATAATGGTCACTATAATAAATTTTTATATAAGCAATTTAATGAGGGAATAACTGTTTATATACATAAAATAAAAAAAAGGTTATATTGTATAGATTAGTAAATGGTGCACATTCATGATAATTTATTAAAGCATGCTTAAAATAATACACTGTTTTTATAAAATCAAGATATAGAAGTATAGTGGTGCACTCTTTACATTTATACATTGGATTCATTTCTGCACTTTCTGGACTCAGATTTCTTATGAAATTCTGAGAAATAAAGCCATTCAATTGTTTTTTATTAAAGTATGGAGAGGTTTTGCTCTTGAAATTGAGCAATAAACTATCCCATATGATTTTACAATAGAAAATGTTATTAAATCAGATCTCCAAAAAAACCCCATAACAATTGTAATAAAAGTAGTAGATTGTAATAGAAATAATTATAAAAGTTGATTTAAATATTAATCTTTGATTTTCTTTACTTGTTATCATTCTACAATCATTACAAATTAAATTTCTTATATAATCTGCCACCATTTGATTTATCACATTATTCTTTATATCACTTTTAAAGAGTATACATGTTTTGATGAAATCACTCACCACATTATTCATGACCAGTATTAATCACTTAAATGATATTATAAATTTGAAGATTTTTGAGTTTCATTTAGATTTCACTTCTTATGTCCCATGACATCTATTCACATATTTACATTGAAATAATTTTTTTATCAGTTTATTTTTAAACACCATCTAATACATGCATCATTTTTTTAAAGTCAATGTTTTCTTATTTTTTTTAATTCTAGCACTGAAAATGCTTCTAAACATGAAGTGAATAAAAGAAAATTCTTCAATATTAAAATCTGAAGTACAAATTGTTTGATTAGTTCTGCATTAATACAAAAAGAGGAGCAAACTTGTTTCTATGCATAAAATGTTTAATTTTTAAGAACAATCTAATAATCGCAAACATAGCAGAAACATGTATAATATATTTTATAATTTATTGCAAGTTATATAGCACTATAAAACATGATATTCAAAAGAGAAGCATCACCTTTCTTTCTAATTTTAATTCCTATATAGAATTGATTATATATTAGATAATTATCTAGTGCTTCCTAGTGTAAATAAATAAGTCTCATGTAAAGCTTTATTCTGATAAATATCACACTATAGACAAAAAGTCATAAAATGTCAGATTATAAGTCAATCATTTAACTATATCATTATCAACTTAATATTATTTGTACATTGATATGTATGCAAGTTGATTTGTGTTTAGAATAAAAAAACATTTGATTTTTTTAAATTTTATAGAGTAGAATAAGAATAAAAAATAATTATTGATTAGATTTATTGCAAAATATTTACCTTCTGCCATAAAACACCATAACAAATCATGAAAGAATGGTTGCAATTTGATGTCCATTTTTTACTACATAGTGCAAAACATTAACTTGCGAAAATATTTTGATAATAACCAATACTTAAGATATAACATCATTCAAGAGTTGAATATGTGTGAAAAAACACACACACACATATATATATATATATAAAGTTTATTATAAGATATATAAAATATCTATATATACAACAAAAAACATAAAAATAACAAATTTTCAATAAAAAAGCTTTTTTCGATACATATAATTTGTATCCTTTTCAATATGTCTACTCACGATTACCGTAAAACATACATATAGCGACATCTATTTATAATACAACCAACAAAAAACAATTATTATCATCAATTATTTCATGAATACATACAATATAATATAAAAAAATAAAAAAATATAAAAATATATAAAAATATATATTCCTTCATTAATTATAGTATACTCATATATACTCAAAAAACACACAAAACATTAAAATATTAACATCCTTCTGATTTATCTATCCAATCATCTAATTTTAGCCAATTATTAGTCAAATTAATTGAACCCTTATAAATGTTCATACAATTATTACTATTATTTTTAATATAACTAGTTTCATATACTTTACGCCTATTAACATTTTTCAAGTAATTTAATGCTAGTATATTTTTAGTACAATCTATTTTATGACCATATTCTAAATAATGTATAAACAAAGCAGATTTATCATCTCTCCTATTTATTGCAGCGTTATGTTCTTTAGCTCTTATTTCTAATTGTTTACTTGTATGTCCATAGTATACTCTTTTACAAATTCCACATATAATTTTATAAACCATACCTTTCTTATATTTTAAATCATCTAATATTTTATAGTTACCTATTAATTTATCTAAATCTTTACTGTTTGTCCAACCTATATTTGTATCTTTTTTACTATTTACATAATTTTTTAATAATGCATTATATATTTTAGGATGATATGAAATTTTTATCCATTTATTATCAGATTTGTTATTTCTATTATATTTATTTTTATAAAAAATATTATCTATACATTTACTTTTATAACCATACTTAATATATAAATTTTTAAATTGCTCTTTATGTAATTTAGCTATATTTCCATATGTATTATATTTGTCGTTTTTAATTGTAAAATTTTTAATAACTGCCATTTTTTGGTTCCATGCTTGTTGTGAATCGACAGCAATTATTTTCCTCATATTATCTTCTTTTATAAAATGATTTAATACAATTTTTTTATTATCATCTAAACTAAGCTCTATGTCTAAATATTTTATTTTTTGTTTAATTTCTGAAATTGTAAATTTTATATTATATATATTTTTATTAAAATCATTATACATATTATTTATTATATATATATATATAATATAAAATTTACAATTTCAGAAATTAAACAAAAAATAAAATATTTAGACATAGAGCTTAGTTTAGATGATAATAAAAAAATTGTATTAGATCATTTTATAAAAGAAGATAATATGAGGAAAATAATTGCTGTCGATTCACAACAAGCATGGAACCAAAAAATGGCAGTTATTAAAAATTTCACAATTAAAAACGACAAATATAATACATATGGAAATATAGCTAAATTACATAAAGAGCAATTTAAAAATTTATATATTAAGTATGGTTATAAAAGTAAATGTATAGATAATATTTTTTATAAAAATAAATATAATAGAAATAACAAATTTGATAATAAATGGATAAAAATTTCATATCATCCTAAAATATATAATGTATTATTAAAAAATTATGTAAATAGTGAAAAAGATACAAATATAGGTTGGGCAAACAGTAAAGATTTAGATAAATTAATAGGTAACTATAAAATGTTAGATGATTTAAAATATAAGAAAGGTATGGTTTATAAAATTATATGTGGAATTTGTAAAAGAGTATACTATGGACATACAAGTAAACAATTAGAAATAAGAGCTAAAGAACCTAACGCTGCAATAAATAGGAGAGATGATAAATCTGCTTTGTTTATACATTATTTAGAATATTGTCATAAAATAGATTGTACTAAAAATATACTAGCATTAAATTACTTGAAAAATGTTAATAGGCGTAAAATATATGAAACTAGTTATATTAAAAATAATAGTAATAATTGTATGAAAATTTATAAGGGTTCAATTAATTTGACTAATAATTGGCTAAAATTAGATGATTGGATAGATAAATCAGAAGGATGTTAATATTTTAATGTTTTGTGTGTTTTTTGTGTGTTTTTTGAGTATATATGAGTATACTATAATTAATGAAGGAATATATATTTTTATATATGTTTATATTTTTTATTTTTTTATATTATATTGTATGTATTCATGAAATAATTGATGATAATAATTGTTTTTTGTTGGTTGTATTATAAATAGATGTCGCTATATGTATGTTTTATGGTAATCGTGAGTAGACATATTGAAAAGGATATAAATTATATGTATCAAAAAAAGCTTTTTTATTGAAAATTTGTTATTTTCATGTTTTTTGTTGTATATATAGATATTTTATATATCTTATAATAAACTTTTTATATTTAAAATAACAACATAAAGGAGTATTTTTATATTCTTTTTATATATATATATATATATATAAAATACATATTTTGTTTAAAACTTTAATTGTTTGATGTACAGAAGAGTTGTGGATGTTGTGTGGTGAAATAGGATGTTAAAAGTTTTTAGGATAAAAATATGTTTTATTTTGAAATCTTCGTTTTAACATATATATATATATATATATATATCACTTTTATTAACTTTCATTTAATTTTGTTAATCTCTAAAACAATGTTTGCAATATAACTTGGGTACAATATTTTTCTTCTATCAATATTTATTGTTTCCAAATTATTTTATCTATCATTTTTTGGTGTAATTTGCAATTTCTTTTTAATAGTATGTTTATTGTAGTGATGCTATGAAAAGAACAATCATAATGAGTTGAATATATAAGATTAACTTTCACTGTATTTATTGTAAACTAATGATTCTGATGCTATGTTCATTCTAAAGACATTGATAACCTCTGTATATATATATACTATTTCCAATGTATTATATATATATATTATATATAAATTGTTACAATATATATATATATATATATATATTGTAACAATTTAAATAAATCAATTGCCATTTGTAACAATATTTATCAATTAATATAAATATGTATTTGTAATTATTAAATTAATATAAAAGATATGTATTTGTAATTATAATTTGTAGCTATTTCAATCATCATAGCATAGACAAAGAAAATATCAGCATTAAAGATTCTTGGTATTTATTTATATATTGGGGCAGTCATTTAAACAGTAAAACATACTGGACTTGTCATCAATAAAAATAATATTAAACATAGCAACTGAATAAAAGTACCCACTGTGAGATTCCTGGAGTGCCTTATGCTTATCTCCAATACTAGATTCTTCTAACAAAGAATCCTTCTATCCTTCTTTCCAAATATATAAGACCATTCATGGTCATATGCACACACTGGTGCTATTCATGACAACTTATAAAAAATATATTTTATAAAACTAATATTATGAAGTTGGAAAGGGATGATATCACTCTTTATTCAGTTTAGCAAAGTACATGTGTTTTCCCATGAGCGCCACTAGATTGCTTTCAATCTAGATAAGTATCTATTTATAATGTACTTGAGTTCAAACTCCTTCAGTACATATTTATTACACATGACTTGGATGACTATTGAACAAAAATGACCTTCTTACATTTTATCTATATTGATAAAATTACAGGATCCCAATATTACCAAAGTTTATACTATAGATCAAAGATTCTTATAGACATTGCTAGCTCATTAGCGTATATTGATGAACAGACATGTATAATCCTATTAATGGCTTCCAAACAAGCATGTGAAGACCATTATTGATATTGATGGTCATTTAACTAGATTATTTATCACAATAAAGGTAATAATGATGATGATGATGATAATAATATCATAACAATGATAATAATAGTGATATCACAATAATGATTATAAAGTGATGTGATACCAGCCTGCTATCAATAAACTCACAACAATAAATTCATCTTTATAAACTTATAGGCTCTATTAAAATTATCCTATTTCATACTGGGATTTAATAATACTAATGGTGATGATTGATCATCATGACTCTCTTTACATAATATTCAATTTTCTATAAACCCCTATTTACTAAAACATATTCATTACGCTATACATTAAATTTAATGACTATAATTTATTAATGATGATTGACGGCGATCATAACTTTTATATAGTATTATTTGAAACATTTTTAAATAATAACATGATATCCATCTTTGATGAGGATGATCTAAATTCATGGACACAACACAATTTTAGCTTTCTATGTTGAACTATAATTATCAAAATTTGGTTATTCTCAAGCATAATCCTTAAATACTTAAATATCAACATTCTAGTTTACCTATTATTTTGCGGACGCTTAATATTTGCAAGTGATTGCTCAATATATACGAATGGTAATATTTAATAACTGCGAGCAATGATGCTGAATTAAAATGATAGAATTAAGACAAAAAAAACAAAACACAATATTCTTAATAATAACTCGGAAACCAATTAAGATATATAATTATATTTTATTAACACTACTACTCTTTCTTTCCTTCTTTAAAGTCAAATCGACAATTAAATAAATGGCTTATTAATATAAAAATTCATATAAGTATAAGCAAATAAACTTAATATATAGGTTTGTCATCTTTCTTGATATCTCAAAATAAGCTACTTAAATCAATATTAAAAAAATACATATTCTATAAATGTTATTTAAAATTTTCTTACTTATCATATCATAAAATAAATTTCAGGTGTAACTTGTCTATGTTATTTCATTTCCATTCAAATGTAATGCCCTACTTTTTAATTTACCATTTTAAACTAATCATATATAACTTATTCTTTGATGTGTTTGGGTAAGCAGTTACACATTCACGCATTCGGTAATGTTAACATATATGTTTAAAATATATACCCCAAAATCACATATATAAAAATATCTTTTCTCTTTTGCAACCTTATAGCGAAAGAAAAATAAAATACATATATTAACTTTTAATATGCAACAAGATAAAATAAAAATAAAAAACATTATAAATGCATATATCTATAGGTTGCTCATTATCATTAACAACTGAAGAACAATTAAAAAAAAACATTTCAACATTACAATATATAATAAAAAAAAATAATGAAAATTTAAGTCTAAAGATTTAAACTATGTTTGTGCTATGTTGTGAGACATTGCAAATAACTATAGATAAACAAGTCTTTAATGTTTCTGTATCAAAAAAGAAAATTGCTTTGACCAGTAAATTAAGGTTTACTTTTAATAAGTAAAAGAATAAAATCGGTTAAAGAAAGTTCATATTTACCCGTCTACTTTTTACTTCTTATTAATGTCCTGAATTTGAATTTTAGACTGCTTTTCTTTGCTCAAAAAAAAAAAAAAAAAGTTATTGCAGATACTTTTGAGATAATGCTGAATCAATTGACTTTACTTGTTTCTTCAATTCCATTATTATTCACTGTTGATTGGCTTCCTTCTACCATTTTAAAAAAAAAGTTATTATAAGTACTTTGAATAAGTAGGTACCGGTGGATTTGCTTGTTTCTCTTCTTTAAAAAAAATAATTGCTGTTGACACTTTAGATGATTGAGGTAAATCAACAAAAAAAATTGATTTATGGCTTCAAACTTGGTTCTACATAGCTGTTTTAAATTTTCTTTTCCTCCTATTTCCCCTTCTCCATTGGTTCGAAGGCAGTGAGCTTTAATAAGACATGAACTAGTAACAAAGCATTCCATATAGTTGGTGGTTGGCTTCAAAATTTATCATTTTGTTGGTTATTACTGGATACATGATTTCATAGATAGATCAGCGATTTTGACTCATTCTGTATTAACCAGGAAGCAGAAAAAGTGGTTTAGCAATGCAGATGCATATTATGCATAACCAAATATGTTAATATCATTTTTATAATTATTACTAACTTATAATAAATTCAATCTTGTTCCATTTCTCTCCTATTCTTTAATATTGCTTGAAAATTGCTTTATATAAACGCACATTTCATTTGCTCTTTTTTTTTTCAACTTTCAAAGAGTGAGAAAAAAGAATTAAAGCGTTCACTCTCTTTTTTAAAAAAAAAAGATTCGAGCTTACATTTCTGCTTAAGAATTATAACAAGGAAGGACCCACTGAGTTGAGTCTCAAAATAATAATAATAATTTAACTGATCATCTCTCTTTAAAAAATTTATAACTGACTGATCATCTCTTTAAAAAAATTATTACTGACTGATTAAAAAAATTGTTTTAATCATTTATATCGCAAAAAACATCTGGAAATCTTTATCTTAAAAAAAAAAATCAAAGCTTCACAAGTTTGACGGTCACAATCAATGATGACTTATAATTGATCGTTATCTAAATCAAAGCACCTCTTTTGTAAAAATAATCTTAAGATACAGATAACAACAAAGCTGGCGATCTATAGCCGTCAGAAATAAGTGTAAAAGCATCTTTGTGTTTGTACAGATCTATTCATTGTTTCACACGTGTACAATTTTTATCTCCTAATCTAACAATTTTATTTTACACCTTTCTGATTTACTCTCTTTTAACAAAATGAAAGTTAAATAAATTTAACACATATTATTTAATAATAAAAAATTATATAATAATCATAAAAAGAACTGCTTATTCATAATAATATAACTATACATATAAATCTCTGTATATTTAAAAGAATAAAAAAAATTTTTTTTTTTTTTTTTTAATAATTGAATAATGTATTTATATGTACAATATATATATATATATATTGGAAATAAAGACATTGATAACCTCTGTATATATATATACTATTTCCAATGTATTAATAATATGTAACTATTTGAGGTTATTTCTAATATAATTGTTTTATTAAATAAATGAAATATTCTCAAGCCAAAGCATAAGACAATATATATTTTTATTGATTTATAAAGAAAATATCAGGCTGTCTTCTCTTTTCACCTCATTTTCTTATATAGAGATTTATATAAAATATTTTGACCAGACAGCATGAATCTATATTAGTTATACTATTTATTTTAAACTATTTTTAATTGCTTTATATTAATAATTAACATGTGTAAGATGTTTTCAATTTAACACCATCAATATTGATTCAATGAAAAAAATATGTAATATATGTGCAGTATTTTAATAATATATAACAGTTTGAGATTATTTTTCATATGAATGATTTATAAAAAAAATAAAATACTTTCAAGTCAAAACAAAAGACAACTTTTTTTTGTATATTTATAGAGAAAAAATTGAATGTCTTCTCTTTTAATCTCATTTTCTTATATAAAAGTTTGTAATAATAAATAAATAATCATAATTTCTAAATATCTGTAATTATAAAATGAAAGCAACTACCTTCCACTAATATAAGCTTTGTTTTTTTTTTTTTTTGACTTGGTTTTTAAATTATAGGGTAAATTTTGTCTATTGTTTTTATTTATGTACAGACTAAATGTTCTGCATTAACCATTAATTAATATAATAGAAAGATGAAAAATGAGTCTTACTTTTAATAACCCTTGAATATTAATTGAAATATTAGTTTTAATAATTGTAATAATAAATAAATAATAACTTCTAAATATCTGTAATTACAAAATAGAAGTAACTACCTCCCATTAAGTTATGTAGTGCCAAAAACCAACAAAAAGATAGAGTGATACCATTCTATCTTTGGGATCTGTTGTTATAGAAGTTATGGTTATTTATTTATTATTACAATTATTAGAACTAATATTTCACTTAATATTTAAAAGTAATACGCATTATTTATCCTTTAAATTTATTAATGGTGATCTCAGAACATTTAGTCTGTATATAAATTAAAACAACATACAAAATTCACCATATAATTTAAAAACCAAGTCAAAAAACTAAGGACTTATAAACCATAGAGCCCAAAGATGGAGTGGTAACATTCTATATTTCCATTGCCTTTTGACACTATGTAACTTAATGTAAGGTTGTTACTTCCACTTTGCAATTGTATAAAATTTATGTAAAATTTTGTCCAGACAGTATGAATTTAAATCAGTCATACCATTTATTTTAAATAGTAAACCAGCTGTATGAGAAATAATGTCAAAATTTTACATATTATTAAAATAAGTGAAGTATCTTATTTTAAATATTTTATTTTTTAAATTGGCATTGGCAATGTTTAATTTGAAAATAATCTCCCACATATTAATTATTAATATAAAATCATTTAAAAAGTAGCTTTAAAATATTTACTACGATTGATTTAAATTTATGTTGTCTGGCCAAAATATTTCAGTCACACCACTATATACGAAAAGGGAGCAAAGAAAGAAGATAGTTCAATTTTTGTCTCTAAAATAAAAAAAAATATTGTCTTAAGTTTTGAGTTAAGAATAATTCATTCAGTTAATAAATCATTCAACTGAAAAATAATCTTGAAATGTGACTTATTATTTGAAACACTGAACTAAGAATATATATATATCAGTATTGATAATTTTTAAATTGAGAGTAATCTCATTCATAAAAATTATTAATGTAAAGCAATTAAAAAATAATTTTAAAGTAAATAGTATGTCTGATTTAAATTTATAAGGTCTAGCCAAAGTGTTTCAGACAAATCACTATGCAAGAAAATGAGAAAAAGAGAGAAGACATTAAATATTTTCTCTATAAGTAAATTAAAAAAAAATTGTACTAGGCATTGACTTGAGAATACTTCCTTTATTTAATTAATAATTCACATGAGGAATAATTTTGACGTGATATACATAGATACATGGTATAAAATGAATTCAGATAAAATTAATTAGATAAGAATGGAGGCACTCTTACTTTCTTTCATTGTGTGAGTTTATAATGATTCAAAAAATAAAAATATATATAATACATGGATTTTTTAAAGATGAACGGTGATATAATAAAATGAATTGAATACAAATAAAGCCAATCTTCACTGCTTTCATTTTAAATCATATCGTGATGCTATGTTATGTTTTCTTTAGGTACGTTTTGATAAGAACTGAAAAATAGAATTAAATATAATTAAAAATTACAATATAATTTCATAGTTGAAAATAAATTAAAATATGAAAGATACAAAAAGTACTGATTTTTAAAGAATATTCTACATAATTGTGACGTACAAAATAAATTCATAAATGCATTCCAGTAAAGTTATATAATTCTTTTCTAATTTATAAAATTAAATACAGTAGTTTTATTTTTTTAAAAATAAGTTTTAATTTAAATCAGTAATTTTTTTATGTTTAAACCTAATTACATTTTTTATATGATGAGTTAAAATATATTTATTTGTAACAAATAAATGTTATCCCCCACTCTCCATTCTAACATGTTAATTTGATCAATTAATTATTATGTGGAAGTTCATCAACATCATTATCATTATCATCTTCATCATTATTATTATTTTTTAAGCTTATTGTAAGTTATGTGGAATCCAAAAATAGAAGTGAATAATTTTTAGTAATAATATTTATATGACCCCATATATTTTAATATATTTATATATGCATCTTCATACCTCTTCATTCAGGCCATTAGTAGAGCAGAATATTTTTGAAATAATCTTTATAGCATAAAAATGATCCACATGCTCATTTAAAAACATGCTTAAGTTTATTATCAAATATTTTTTAGAAAATCTTTTATCATTCATTTATTTTTCATGTCTAATAAAATTATCATTTAAAAATAGTCCCCTCTTTAATACCACTTCCAGAAAAACAAATAACATAGTAATTGGTCATGTGGTCTTGCATCATATTTTTAGAATTTTATAGGACCTGAAATTCACTTCTTTAAAATAAATTGAATAAAATAATAGTTCTCAATCTAACTATTAGTTTTGATAGTTATATTCCTGGAAAAAAATACATTATCTATTAAATTGTTAAATGTAACAGTAGCATATTGGAATTTATGATGTACCACAACATCTAAGGCCATCATTCTACCAAAAAAGCTACGAAGATATGTAAATTGGTTCACATTCTTGAGCTAATAATTTTTTAAGCTAAAAATTAACTATGAGAATACTGCAAATCCAAAAACTAGAAGAAAAAGTTTTTGATGTTTTATTTGGTTCAAATTAAAACCTTCATTATCAAATCCATATCATATCTTGATGCCTGATTCATGAAGCTACTTATAAAGAATTCCAAAGATTATTGTCATAAAAACAAAATAAAGTTGGAGCTAGTGCACATTATTATTAAATACCAATTTGAATTTCAAATACTTCAGATTTAACATCTAGTAATAACAGTTTATTTTAATCCATCACGGTGCAGACAAGTAATTATTTTCAAATTATAGCAAAAAAAAATCAAATAGATAACTTTGGAAAAATTGCAGCTAAAAAAGTAAAAATAAAATATGGAAGTTTAATAAAACATTAAAAATCTTCAGCTTTATTTCAAACAAATACAGACAAACTTTGACAAAAACTTAAGGAAAGTAAAAAATGATTAACCTAACTGATATAAAGTTAACATTATAAGTAATTCACACAAAAAAGCTAAAACATACAACTTAAATAATTTAGTAATAAAATGGGGTAGAAAACAAGAGTGTAGCAAACATTAAATTATAAAAAGTATTGGTGGGTATGCAGTTGAATGTTTAGTAACTCAATCATAGCATATGAATAATTTAGGAGACTTTATAGAAGAGTGGCAAACTAATTCTGATAGGATAAAGTTAAATACATGTTGTAGGTGTAAAATATTATGGTTGTACATGGTATATGTAAAATTATTAAAAAATATGCAGCAAATGAGATAATTTATTATTTATTTAAAGTATTAATTTTTTGTACATCTTAATTATTAAAAAAATATCACAAAGAACTGTAAAGATTTTAACTAAAAAATAGTTTCATTAGTGGAGTTATTAAAAACTTTAATTCTGTCACTAAAACTATAGATTTAAAGGTCATTAACTATATGATTGAAGGTATGACAATTAGTGGCTTCTAAATTCCATCTATAAAACAGATAAGTGCAACGATTATGGAGTATGCTTAGTATTGAGGAAATTCCGACTGCATCTAGAAAAATCCAATCCAGCAATTAAAAGATATAAGTGAATTGGAAAAAGAATTTGATAAATAAATTGAGTATTTTTTTAAACAAATAAATATAAATGGAATAAATATATTTGTTACCAAAATTGGAAATAAAATTCAAGACAAAATTCAAGAGATAAATTTACTTCCAATATCTACACTGATAAAAAACTCCAATAGAAAATAATGAGTGAAATCTATAAACACCACGTTAATTAATGTTTATATTTGGGTAAGTAAAAATCCAGTGGAACGAACATATATGGAACTTAGAACAGTTTATTTAAGTGCGATACTTCGTTGAAAAAGATAGTCAATACTAGAAATTATTTGTTCTATATTAGTAAAAAATTGTGATTTATTTATTTAGTATATCAATAATTTATACAAATGGTATAAAGACTATCAATACTTTATGAAATATAAATATTTTAAAGAAGGAATCCTTATGTGAACAAAGTTATATACCATTCTTTTATAAGTAAGCTTTATATTAAATAATCTCATACCAGTTGCTTTTAAATTAGAAGTCTCAAATATGAAAAGATAATTAAACACAAGTAGCTGAGATAAGTATTCAAATTAAACTTTACAAAGAATCTAGAAAACAATAAATACATGCCAAAAAATAGCTACCATTGAAATTAATGACTGTCAAATAAAATAAAAAGTAAAAAAGATGGGGGGAAATATGAGTATAAAAGCAACCATATCTCTAATAAGTGGATGCGAATGGTATACTGATTACACACACACAAAACATTTACACATTGATTTTGATATATTAAAGAAGTAAATTATATTTTCTATGGAAAAAACAATAAACCATAAAATTGATCAATCATATATATCTTACGCATTAAAAAATAAACTCAGACATTTTTATCATTTTATGGGACACAAACATAGAATACTATCTATCTATCTATCTATCTATCTATCTATCTATCTATCTATCTATCTATCTATCTATCTATCTATCTATCTATCTATCTATCTATCTATCTATCTATCTATCTATCTATCTATCTATCTATCTATCTATCTATCTATCTATCTATCTATCTATCTATCTATCTATCTATCTATCTATCTATCTATCTATCTATCTATCTATCTATCTATCTATCTATCTATCTATCTATCTATCTATCTATCTATCTATCTATCTATCTATCTATCTATCTATCTATCTATCTATCTATCTATCTATCTATCTATCTATCTATCTATCTATCTATCTATCTATCTATCTATCTATCTATCTATCTATCTATCTATCTATCTATCTATCTATCTATCTATCTATCTATCTATCTATCTATCTATCTATCTATCTATCTATCTATCTACCTACCTTCACATCTTTAATTATCCATTTATCTAACTATTTATTTATCTATTTAGTTGCCTATTCAATTACCATATTTACATATCTATCTAACAATCAAATATTTATCCAAGATAAACATTAAATGAGTTTTAAATAGTGCCCTTGAAAGAAAAAATCTCAAGGATTTTTAAATTAAAATTGGTAATAAATTTACGTGTTTTTTCTTCTTTATATTGCATTTTTGATAATAAATGCTGAATACCAATTTAATGATCAATAAATGTATGGATAGTTAAGTTGACTATGAGGCAATTAATTAAAAATAAATTTTGAATGGTTTAAAAATTATCAGTTATGTTTATTAATTTACCATATTTTCAAGAAACAATTGCTATATTGTTGGCATTACAGTTAATTATGCTAAGCTCAACAATATGGGGCTCCTTGAACTCTCTATTTATATATAAAAATTAAAATTATAATGACAGTTTTCTGTGTTTCATTGTTTACATCTTAAAAATGCAAAATACAATTTATTTATGTATACTTTAGGTATTTGAATAGAAATAAAGAGATAATTTATTTCTTAAATATATGTATGAAATTCCATTGTATCTATCTAATGATAGTTCAATCACATTACACCTGATCTATAGGAATCTGATATGTATTATTTACAAAATATATGCAATGCTTTTGAATTGTTTAGCTACTGCAACTCCACTGTCATAATTTTTTTTTTTCAAAATGTAGATAAGATCGCAAATTGCTAAAACACTCTCACATGACATTGAAAGTATAAGTTGCTTATCAAGCTTCTCAATTGTTGGAGAGTGAAAAATTTTAACAGTATTCTGCTTTTGCTTTATTTTTTAATTATAAATAATAATAATAATAATAATAATAATAATAATAATAATAATAATAATAATAATAATAATAATAATAATAATAATAATAATAATAATAATAATAATAATAATAATAATAATAATAATAATAATAATAATAATAATAATAATAATAATAATAATAATAATAATAATAATAATAATAATAATAATAATAATAATAATAATAATAATAATAATAATAATAATAATAATAATAATAAAATAATAATAATAATAAAATAATAATAATAATAATAATAATAATAATAATAATAATAATAAGGAACCTATTTAATAAAAAGATAGCCAGAAAAACTGAATATGGTTTAGTTATCCAAGAGAGAAAAACTAACTTATTATAATTATAATAATTCATATAGTTATCTCATAATTAAAGATCAATGATAAAAATACCAGGAGAGTTGTATTAGTCACTTTGAAATGAGGTCACTAAGTCATTAAATATATATTTATATAAATATTTATGCTAGTATCACTTAAGTTATGTGATGACTATCTAACTAACTTGAAAAAACCTGTTATTCTTTTTAGATCAGCTGTTCTCAACCTGTGGGTCACAACCTCCTTGAGAGTCGAACAACCCTTTTACATGGGTCACCTAACCATTAGAAAACACATATTTTCAATTCATAACAATAGCAAAATTACATGTTGGGGGACCCCACAACACAAGGAACTGTATTAAAGGGCCACAGCATTAGAAAGGTTGAGAGCCACTGTTTTAGAAGATTGTCCTGCTTTTTATTACCAAATATTTATCCAATTATATGTCTAGTAGCATCAACTATATACATATAACAATATCTGATGAAAATACAGTTAATATTGAAATAGATTTCTCATGACTAAATTTGGTTTTTTCACTATCACAATCTCACTATCTCAATGTATAATATGTATACATATTGTTGTGTTTATAGCATGATTATATAGAAACACAAACTTGTAGAAATATGTCTAATATATTTTTAATTAAAATAAACAAATAAGAAATGTGTATTTACACTATATATAACGGTACACTTCTGCCTGCTATCATTGACAAGGTATAGTTTCTAGTTACCATGCAACTATAGAATGAAGAACTTCAAGTGTCCTTATAAGTTTACCTACCACCTCCAGATATACTTTCACAGGCTACCTCATAAGTAAGGTATAGTGATACTGTAATGTAACATTTTGCCTCATGTATGATTTAACTTCTATCAGTTTCCAGTCCTGAACATGGACCTGCCTGAGTGCATTTATCAAATAATGGACAGAGTATTGTTGTTCAGCTTTGATAGTTATTATCAGACACTATCTCCAAATGGATTGAGCATTTATGGCCATATAACCATTTATAAAGAAACCAATTGGATTTGCTGAACATCATCATCTATTGACCATTCTTGTCATTACAAGTATGATATCTATCTGTAAACCATTGGTCCATGTTGATGAATGCTCAGTCTGCTCAAGATAAAATGGAATTTTGACTATATTATTTGAAAGCAAGATAAAATATAACACATATATAATAATAATATTTTGAACTAAAAATTCTATATTTTATATAAATAACTGAAACATGTTTATATATATATGCAGGATTTTGTATCGTGATTTTTTTTTTTTGTTTCATATTGCTTGTAGAATTATTGTGAATGTAATTTTTACGTTATAAATTAAAACAAGAAAAAGTAAATAAAAAATAATTTATTGCTTATTTATTCAAATATCTACATATTTTTAAAAAGAAAGTAAACAAAAAAATTGCAAAAAATGGATTATATAACAGTAAATTGTGATCGCAAGAGAGCTAAAAAAAATAAATACATATAAGGTATAAAAACTAAAAGAAATAAACGGAAATCAAAAAATACAAACAGTAAATACAAAATGCTGTAAAAATTAAAACACAAGTATACACAAATATGTGCTAAATGAAAGCAGAATTCTTAAGCATGATAATCAATTTATCACAAAAAATTAAGTGAAAAGAATAGACAAATCATCAGTGAAATGCTTATTATTGTTATCACAATGTTGGAAAACGTTTTAAATGCAATAAATTTGCATTGTAAGAATAAATAAAAGATATAGTATATGTTACTAACACTGACCAGATGATTTTTTTGCTGTCGATTACAGTGTGAGAAGATTTTTTATAATTAACAAACCTGCTTAACAAATCTGCTTTTTATTAAATCACTTATTCATATAAATATTAGGTAGAAAGAAGTGGCACATTTAGCAAATTGTGTTTTGACTGCTTGAACTCAAAGTATAATGACTTTCCATAATAAATAAATTTGCATTCCAGTCTATTATTATTTATACAAGACTCTTGTAGAAAACCACAACAAACTACCAATAAGAGTCCCAAACTCTTCATATAATAATGCCTCCAACTGATGCAGGAAGGTTTGTGCATAAAATCCTTATCTAGTGCCTACTCATCCAATATCCCCAGACTAGTTTCTAGCTTGTGACTTTTAACAGTAAGAGCCTTGAATTTGAGAGCAATGCACCTAAATCTTACGATCTAAATCAATCCTCCAATATTCACCTTTTACCTATTTAGTTAACTATACAGTTAGTAGCCAAAAATAATAACACAATAATATTTCCAACCCAAGCTCATTTGCTAGTATAGTTCTATATATATGAACTCAGCTCAGCAACTATACATTTTGGTGACTTGGGTTTTTAAAACTGCAGTCACCATTAATCTATAGCAGGATAGCTATAAAACTATAAAAAACATTACATGATCACAAATTTTATATGCTTACACATGCTGTTAATAAAAGTACCAAACCAAATAAATAAAAGGTGCTTTGGAGGATTGCATTAGATCCTAAGATATAAGTGCAGTGTTCTTGAATCCAAGACTCCTCACTGATAAAAGCCATGAACGAGAAACTAGTCTGGGAATGTTGGATGAATAGACACTAGGTAGGGATTTTAGGCACCAACCTTCCTGCATCCATTGATTATGAAGGCTTGCACTTGACGGCTTACTTTCTTGAGAGTTTGGTATTCTTATTAAGAGCATGTGTAGGTATATGAAATGCTGATCATGTGAATAACAATCGACATTAATTAGCTCAAATGATTTTATATTATTTGATCCAAAGGTTTTATAAAAAAGATTTTTCAGAGACAGCGAAATATTTTCAAAAAGATTATTTATGTTTTTATGCAAAATAAATTTATAAATTGAAGTGCTCTTTTATTTAATATATATTATATAAATGATAGTTCTAAATAAAGTTTTCAAAAGAAAAAAATATTTGGAACTCAATTAAAATGGGTTTCTGCTTAATTTTCAATGATATATTTTTCTTTGTTAATTTTATAGATCAAACTTAATATAAAAACCAAAAGAAAAAAAGGCAAAATGAACAGTATAAATACGAAAAAAAAAAAGATTAGTAAACTATCTTACAACTGAAATCGATTTTTCTCTGTCTTGCAAACATATTAACTAAGGAACAGTTTATAAAGTTGGAAGATAATAAGCGAGGGTAAAAAGAAAAAAAAAAGATGGCGTTTTAAATTAACATGTGGTTTGATTGTGTTCCTTGGAGGTTAGTTCGTTTTGGCGATAACAGCAAGAAGGGTAAGCAAAATAAAACATTGAAATGTGATAAGAAGAAAATATGAACAGTTGATTGAAAATTATTTTGGAAAACTAAGAGAAAAACTTTTAATCTTTACCTTAATAATCGTTAAAAGAATTTTAACTAAAGTCTATAACATTATCTCAAATACTGCTTTATTAACATTCAATCAAATAAATTGCACCTGAAACTTACAATTGTGTGAAAATAAACACACACACATATATATAAGCACGATTGTCTTCAATACTTATGATTCAGATTTCGAATTTGGGTAAAACTTCAAAATTTGTTTAGATTGCTGAGAATTTGCAAGCAAACTTACAGGAATAGTTTCAGACACATAACCTAATAAACTATCCACTTATTGATCAGTAAATAAACTTTAAGTTATAGGGCAAACAAAAAGAGAAAAATAAAAACAGGCTGACTAGATGGTGAATAATATTTTTCATTAAATATTTTACTGTAAAGAAATCATGGTAAATATTTAAGTTAGCGTTATGTTTATTTATATATGTTATGGAACAACAGATATTTTTTTCCTAAAGAGAATTTTTTTTTTTTTTTAAAAAAGACATTATCAAAGGATACCAAAATACAATTATATTTGCTATTTACAATTAATATTTTATTGACCATCTCACTGGTCCAAAATTATTTTGAGCCTCATGGAATAGTCCTTAAAACACCCCATGCTCATGACATATGACACAAACTTAGATTAGGTCTGGAATTTATTTTAAATATTTACAATTTTCCAACAAGTTCTGAATTTTTGTCTGAAAAATGACCCAGCCAATTCAATATTGTTCAATATATGAGAATCTGGGTATTGTAAGATAGAGCATAAATATTTTTAGATAAATTTAGATTAAAAAAACATGACCTTTTGTGCATTAACAATAAAAGTACCAACTGAATCTGATGCTTTCAATTTATTTTATGAAAGGGATATATGATGATTATGACTTATTTTAACTTTCATTTTTTACTAAGGAAATTATACCATGTATCAAGAATTGGTTAATGGATTTTAAGATGTAAGAGACTTGACAAGATATCATTAATTTATATAAAGAAAGAATGCATGGCACTTGCATATATCAAAAATAGTATTGTCTGTTATGATGAAAATTTTTATTGTAATTTTTTTCCCCCCGTTGATTGCATAACCTTAATTTCATATATTAAATGAGGATTTATTATTTGACTTTTCAGAGAATATGAGTTTAACCTTACATAATCTTCCTTTGCACTTAACATATAAAATTTCTGAATGAGTTAATAGTGCCATTAATAAAATTTAATCCACAGTTCTTGTCTGTGATAATAATAAGCTATGTTTTGTGTTCAATGGCAAATTTAATTACAGACTACAATTATTGACAGTAAAATTTGATAATGCGCTCATGCTATAATTTATTTTAAAATCTTGCTCTAGAGATTTATTAAAATGTTCTGGTCCATATATTTAGTGACAAATACATATAAAAATATATATTGTGAGGTATTTATTTTTGAGATATGTTCAAAAAATATGACCAATACAATTATTTAGATTTAAGTAAAAAATTAAATATCATTCACATATGTTTAATGGAAGGCAATTCATAAAATTTGACAAACTTTTTTCATTTACAGAATATTGAGCCCAATCTTATAAATAAAAAAAAAATATCACATTATTTATTCAAAATGTCTAGGGTGTACTTTTTAAAGAAAAATTGACAAATATTATTAATGTTTATTTATGTATATGTTAAAAAAAATAACATTATAATTTTACATTAAGATTTAGATGTCTGAACTATCAAACAGTAATAGCAATATTATATTCACCGGAAGTTGTTAATAATAATAATAATAATAATTTAATTCAATTCAATTCATTTATTTACTGTACAAAATTACAGCATAAAGCCAATTATAGAATTGCACCATAACAAATATAGATATACATAAATGAGTTTAAATGACAAATTATTAATATAATTATATGCCATATTTTTATAAAAGATAAGTAACACATTTAAAAATCTAAAGTAAAATTAAACACCAGCATATAGCCAATTATCACTAACACATTAATAATAACAAATAAATAAAAGGGATAAATATAATGTACATAACAAAATAATAATAAAAAAAAACAATTTAACAAATATATATACATACGTAAACAAAATCAAGTTAAACCAATCAAACCTGGCATTTAAATTTAATAATAATAATAATAATAATAATAATAATAATGATGATGATGATGATGATGATAATGATGATAGTGATGATGATGACAATAATAATAATAATAATGGTAATGATGATGATGATGATGACAATGGCAATGATAATGATGATAACGATGATGATGATGATAATGATAATAATAAATATTATTATTAATAAAATAATAATAGAGTGCAACATGCCAAAAAAAATCAACCATACAAGCAACATTGCTATTCAATGCAGTGCTTCTGTCAATTAGAGAGAAGAAAAAATATGGAGCTATAGCAGTCCAATTTGACATAGAGGCAGCATTTGAATCAATTAACATCAATATATTATTAGAAATGCGAAAAAACACTGATATCCCTAGGGCATATTTGTACATTGTTGCAAATCTGCTAGGTTAAGAAATACACATATCCCTCAATGGAAGAAATTCACTACTCTTCACTCCAACCCAGTCTTTATCAGAGGGATCACTGCTCAGCTCCCTGTTCTTCATATTCTATAATAACCCTGTCATAGAAATGATACAAAAAGATTTGATGGGATTCAAATACCTGGAATAGCACAACATATACGCAGTCTGGCAAACATGGATGATGTCATGGTCTTCCTATTCTCAAAAAAAGATTCTACAATTACAAAAAATACTCCAGTTTTATACACCACAATATAAACTGACATTTAGCCAAAAACAGACCTCAGCATGATCACTTTTCATAGGAAGACCATTTATGTCCATCTATCAATCCAAGCCAAACTCCTTCCTGTGTTTTCTATTTTATTTGAGAATCACAGGTATGAAATGTCAGATGCAAAATAGACTTAAAGAAGAAGTGAAGCAGATTGCAGACTCCCTCTCAAAATATATCTGTCCATATTTTCCAAAAGTACAATTAATCAAACAATTAATAATAATAAAAATAAGCTAATGTGTGCCAATTATATCATACTCAAAGGCCTTCACTTCAAACATTAGAACAATATGTAGTCACCTCCTATGGTCCAAGAAAGCAGTGGTGATATCTATTAAGAAAATTAATAGGTCACTTATTAAAAATGGACTAGGTCTGCACAGTATTGAAATATTTCACATATAAAACCTAAGAAACACAATAATCAACCTACTAAAACAATTTCCAAAACTTATGCATCTAGTATGGATTACCCCTACTGACAAACTGCCTCCAGCAGGAGCATATATTACATTCATTATTTACCAATGTAAAACCATAATAGAGATAACAGAACAATATGAAAATAAATATTCATATTGTGAAGTATACAATCTAATCAATACGGATATTGATGCTAATGATCACTGCCTAAGCTAGTAATAAATAACAAGAGACTAATCAAGAAATATAAAACATGGGCATTGGAACCCAAGTTTTTCAATTTCATAATCAAAATTAACTTTACGACCATGCCAAACACTTATTTTTTCTGTTATAAAAGGGTACATGTAGATATTGATCTTTCTGCAGATTATGCCACTGGGTGGAGGAAACAAGGGAGCACTTAATTTACTATTGTGAGGCTTTGAATCAAATAAGACAAATAATAACCAGCATCGATAGAGAAAAGCAAACACTACAATTGAGCAAATTATTGCCACATATCAGAAGCGATCAATCCCTAGCATCAGAGTAGCTACCTTCATACTCTATTCATTCTGGTTCACAAGATGCAGCTTTATGATGGGAAGAAATACTCAGCATCATCTCTCAACATGCATGAACAAATTAATGCAAATTAAAATTGGAGACAGAATAATTGCAAAACCAGATTATATGCAGCAACTTGATCACTATTAAGATAGCAGTTGAGATTGTAACCAAATACAAAGGGAGAGAACTGCTAAAAGTCAAATTAACTTTATCAAATTGAATACCAATACTGTACCACACAAAATAATATTGAATGATTGTTACTAACAAAAATTATGTATACAAAAATATCCAAACTTAAAGGACTAAACCTCATGACATATGCAACTCTATATATTAATTCAGAAATGTTGATCAAACAATTGTAATGTAAAACTATGTAAACCAAACTTAATTCATGTAAAACTTATTTTGAATCAATAAAACACCTTTTGAAACATAATAATAATAATAATAATAATAATAATAATAATAATATAATGATGATGATAATAATAATAATAATAATAATAATAATAATAATAATAATAATAATAATAATAATAATAATAATAATAATAATAATAATAATAATAATAATAATAATAATAATAATATAATGGTAATAATAATAATAATATAATGATGATGGTGATGATAATAATAATAATAATATTATTAATAATATAATATGAAGATAATGATAATAATGTTGCTACTGCTGATACTACAGTTATCACCACTACCAACCCACACCACCTTCACCCCCCCCACTACCACCACCACCAACACCATGACCACATCTCAACCACCACAGCTACCACCACTGCCACTACTGCCAACACCCCCACACCTCCTACCCATGTGAACACATTCCCAATAAATAAAAAAAACATGATCGCCCAAAGAAAATCTGTACTCTAAACTGTCAAAAATAGAACAATAATTTAATATCAGTATCTCCAGACCTCACAAACAATTGCCACACTCCATGAAAATTACTAGACACTCACATATGTTATCCAGGCAACCCAACAACATAAACATAGTTTACATGTGTAAATATAGCAATCCAGAGCATGTGAAATTTGTGTAATTTTCTGTAAATCAATAAAACATCTTTTACATATGTAAATCTATAACTAATTTGCCAATGTAACCACAGCAATATAAACTATGTAAATCTTTTGTAACTACTTCACTGCTTGTAAAAATTCTGCCAATCCTTGATAAAACAATAATTCAGTTTTGACATATGTAAGTCTACAACAACAGAAAGCTCATGTAATAAAAGCAATTCAAGTGATATAAAACCCTTATAACTCAATCATAACATGTAAAAATTTTTATAATCCTGTGTAAATCAATAAATCAACTTTTATATACATCAATCTACATCTATGAATTGCCTATGTAATCACAGCAGTCCAAGTTATGTAAAACAATTGTTACTAATCCACAGCATGTAAAAAATTCTATAAACTTGTGTAAATCAACTTTTATGTATGTGCACCTACAATTACAGATTGCCCATATTGAAACAGACAGATCGAAGAACCGATCTTAGTTTCATGTGTTTTTTGAAGTATGGTAATTCGAACTACTATTTGCCCGCAATGAGATTTTTTCTATTTCAAGTCACATAAAAATTGGGATATATTTTATGTTTTGTAAAAAGATGTGTAAAGATTCCGTGTATAAATATCACAAATCATGAAATAATATTCGTGTGTGCGTGGTTTGTGAATTTATATCAGCTTAATTTAAAGTTTCATTGCGGGTGTATTTGTTTAAATCTTAACTTTTTAGAATTATACAAAGTCGTTTAAAAATACTGATCAAAAGTCACATTCCTTTGATCAGTGTTTTTAATTAAAATCTGTCTTGTACAAATGTGTAGAGTAATTAATTTGTATTTGAAAATTAGATAAGGAATTTATATTTTGTAATTACTTGGTCAATTTAAAATTGTGTATTAAAGTTAAAGATAGCTGAAAATGGAACAATGGAAATGGATAATTGATATTGTATGGTCAAGTTGGATTGCTGGAGGCTAGAGAAAAGTAGGCGGAGTCTCAAACAAAAACCAGGCAGAAAGGTCAACCGTGGCCATCTTAGAAAAAACTAGGATTCTAACTTTTGACGTGGTGGAGAGTAGATAGTCTCAAGACAGCACAGCAGTTGCTAGAGAAATCGCTACAAATCTTGTTAAGAAGTCCACCAGTAAACCGTAATGTCGATGGGCTAAGTGCCAGGAGCTGATCTCTGTCCTGCCAATTTGAATCTTCATGCCGCTGTCTGATCATGCTTTACGTGCTTCAAAATTTCCAGCTTCCAATCTCCAAATTGACTATGCCTTTCAAGTAAATTTCAAATGCGCGCCTACGTTCGTCAGAAATACCATCGTGAGAAGCCAAGTCGGATGAAGAAAGAAGGGTAACTGTGTTACATGAACTTTTAACTTTCTCCCGAGCTTAATGTTATAGTTAATCTGTCAATCAAATTAATCACATGTAAGTTTTGTTTCTTTTATAATGCTACTTTTTAAAACCTGTCAGTAAATTTTCTTTTCTCTTTTTCCTCCGCTCTCGTCTTTAGAAGATAATTTATAAATATTGTACCTAATAATAATACTTCAAATGAATACATTTATATGTTTTTTGTAACTTATTCTATAAACAAACGATGCCAATAGAAATATTTCCCAACTCTGTTTAAAGCTAGTTTATAATATTGATTATAGTTATTTTAAAAGTAAGTTCGTTTTTTTTAATTAAAGATTATTTCATATATTGAGTTGGCAGATATTAAATCACTTTATTATTCTCCTTTATTTTTGTCATACTATTGTAACCTATCTTTCAATCTTAAATATGTAAAATGGTTTTAAAGTTTTATCATCTTGTTGCCTACATGAAATGAGAAATAATTCTCAGTGTATAATTTGTTACTATCGCTACCGCCTGAACAACCTGAGGGGTTAGGGGTTTCAGAGTAAACTTAATTAATCGTTGCTTTCGCGGTCAGTTTGATTCCGCCATGTTTTATTGGAATAGTTATATCAGCCTGTTGCGTAGAAATAGATGAATAGATTATCTAGGTTTTGTGTAATTCCGATTCATTAGTCAAAGGGCGTAAGACTTGCCAAATGCAAGCCGCCATAGGACTTTGATCATCGACTAGCGATCATCTTTCAATTTTACTCTCTGCCTTGTAATTCGTCAGTACCATTGCATCTTTGTTCCGGTAAAACCCAATCCGTGCTCGTAATTCGTGATGAAGTGATTTAAATTAAAGTCGAACCAATTCTCAAATATATTTAGTTAAATCAGTTGTCAAATCAAGATTAAAGTTATGCCTTAAAGTACGTTTGCTCTTCATGAATAGATTTCCGAATGTGAAAATAAATCTCACATTCCACCGTAATAAGATTAGAACAATCATTTCCATTCTTAATGAATACCTTTATCTGTCTTTATATTTCTTGTTGGGGGCATAGACATAGAATCCCATGTTGTGTAATACTTGTTGGCATATGATAAGGACCGCCACTCTTATTATATTTATAAATTATTTAAAGACTAGAGGTAACTAATGCAATCTATATTTTATTGAACAAAACAAATTATTATTATTATTAAATATTTCTAACATACTTGGTTTCTTAGTTCATCATTCTTTTTATAATTATTTAAATGTTCATACCCGCTATCTGTGTTGGCAACCCGAACATACATATGATTTGATTTAAAAAAGTATTCAAAGTAATTAATTATTAGATATTCGTGTCAGTGCAAGGGTCTCTAGTCCTCACTAACCGTTGAATTAGTTCTTGGCGCATAGCACTGTGCCATCGATTTCTGCTATCTGAGCTGTTAAGTTGGGTTTGAATTCAGTTTTGGTTAAGCTGAGTTGAAATCCGATTTGACTTGCGGTGGTGGTGGTTTTCGACTGGTATATGGTTATGTTTTTGGACGCCCTCCGTGGTGCTCCGATGAAGAAATCTCCCACACCCTGCAGAGTGAACGAGAGTAAACAGTTAAATTATAAAAATATTCGATTTTTTTTTGTTTGTCATAATATTGATATGTATTTGGCGTATTAAAATGCACAAGTTAAAACTATAGTTGAGTAAAGCAAGTATATAAAAGTTTTTTTCCCTTACACCAAGTTTCAGTAAATAGTCTACTTCCAAATATCGTTAAGAAACAGAGTGAGATTTTTTGAAAAGAGAGCGGAAGCGATTTTGTGCGTTTATTTAATTAAAATAAACGAGTGTTATTCCATAATTTTTTTTTTTGCGAGTTCATTCTTGTTGTTTAAAATTTTTCGAAAAAAAAAGTAAAGAAGTAGAATTAATTCCAGGTTTTAAAAATAAAAACGTGTGCGCATATATATATATATATTGTAATATAAAAATCTTATCAGAGTCAGAGTTAATATTAATCGTTCCCTATATAAAACATTAAGTCTTGAATCAAATGATTACTAGGTCATGTAAAAAGTATATATTCGGGGATCAATGGATTAAATTATCTATTGGTCACATGTTGCTGGCTGGCGCCTTTCAAATAAATTTGTCAGCAAATATGTTTGTCCATACAGCAGTGGTGAGTTTTGTTGGGTTCAAAAGAGAGAATGGTGGCATATATATAGAGAGAGAATTACTGACAGTAGTACAAAAATTAATATTGTGTTATATACCAATTATTAATATGTTTATATTATAGGACTGAGGAGAACAGTGCGAACTGGGTGAAATAAAGTTTTTTTTTTCCCTTTATTCTTTTAGTAATGATTTAAACATGTCATATTGTATATACCTAAATAAAAAAAATATTAACAGTGAAAAGTTTAGATAACAGAAACCAGTCGGAACGTAGGCGAAAAAAAAAAAGAGAAAGGAAGGAAGTCACACAAACAGTATCAGCAGCGGGGGAGGATTTGGCAATAGGATCAGGGATCAGTATCTTTATGTTATATATACAAATAAAAATTGTTTTACAAAACTAATTTGTATGCCGAGGACACTTATAATTGAAAACAAAGAGAAAATGGCAGAAATAGAAGGAAACAATAATTTATCCGCAACTGGCGCAGAGACATCTGACACATCCAGTGATCACGAAATTGTGTTCAAGAAATTTTCCGATAAAAAAAAAGTTTTGGTCGATTAGATAGGAACACCAAACAGAGGGAGCACGATCGTGATGCGAAGTTTGACACTATCCTCGAGGAGATGAGAGAGGACAGGAAGATTATGATGGTGATGATGGAGCATATATTAAGGATTGAAGAATGGCGTATGGGGACGGACGGTAAAACAGGTAGGGAAGATAAAGCTAATACCAGTGCAAGGAAGGGAGAAGAGGACCAAACCATCCCGATGGAATTAGAAACTCAGAGCGAAGTAGCCATTGAAGAGAAGACAGGCCAGGACCTAGACGTTGAAAATGTTGAGTTGGAAAGGCAAACTGATGCGCAGGGCCAAAGTGAAAACCTAATAGCAGCAATGGGAACTAGTAACAAAGGAAAAGGGATAAAAAGAGAGCAGGCAGTGCACCCACCAATAAGGATGATTAACATCCCTCACTTCGGATCATCTATCCAGATTCAGACATTCAGAGGCGACCCCGGGGAAAATCCAGCCGTGCATCTGGACAGCATCAAAGAATTTCTGTGCTTCCACCCGATGACCGAAAGGGAGAGAATAACGGTAGCCAGCCATTACCTGAGGGAATCTGCGAAGGCGTGGTGGAAATTATTAAAACAACCACCGAGTACTATGCGAGGCTATGAAGAAGCTATTTTGAAAAGGTATTGGAGTGTGGAGAAGCAGGAGGGACTTTTACACAAGTTCTCAAATTTGAAATACGATGAGAGTAGCAGACAGAGTTTTGCAGCCTTCTTCACGCACCAAGCGATGATACTTAAATCTCTCACCGCTTTTAGCTACACGGAGCAGCACATTACCCATATCGTCGTGCATAACCTACCACCGTGGGTGCAAAGGATAATGCTGGGGATCTGCCCTATGTCGTTCGAAAAAACTGTGGAACTGCTAAACCAGATCGACTACGGGGACTTGTATCCAACAAAAAGGGAATGGGAGCAGTGTAGTTACAATACCAGGCCGTTAAAACCTTATATACCTCCCGACCCAGGGAGAAAGTAGAACAATAATAAGTGATAACCCGGTAAACGACCACTGTGAAATGTCTCTGATGATGAGCAAAAGAACAACGGATTAATATGCAAAAATTAAGAAAACGTATCATGTTCCACCCATGTTAAGTTCAAACCCTCACCCAGGCTGTTCTCCAAAGTCGATCAATTTTGTAAGAAAATGTTAACCAGAGAATTATGTATAAACATTTTTTTTTGTTATTTTTTTTTAAAGTGAGAAGAAATGAAACAGACAGATCAAAGAACCGATCTTAGTTTCATGTGTTTTTTGAAGTACGGTAATTCGAACTACTATTTGCCCGCAATGGGATTTTTTCTATTTCAAGTCACATAAAAATTGGGATATATTTTATGTTTTGTAAAAAGATATGTAAAGATTCCGTGTATAAATATCACAAATCATGAAATAATATTCGTGTGTGCGTGGTTTGTGAATTTATATCAGCTTAATTTAAAGTTTCATTGCGGGTGTATTTGTTTAAATCTTAACTTTTTAGAATTATACAAAGTCGTTTAAAAATACTGATCAAAAGTCACATTCCTTTGATCGGTGTTTTTAATTAAAATCTGTCTTGTACAAATGTGTAGAGTAATTAATTTGTATTTGAAAATTAGATAAGGAATTTATATTTTGTAATTACTTGGTCAATTTAAAATTGTGTATTAAAGTTAAAGATAGCTGAAAATGGAACAATGGAAATGGATAATTGATATTGTATGGTCAAGTTGGATTGCTGGAGGCTAGAGAAAAGTAGGCGGAGTCTCAAACAAAACCAGGCAGAAAGGTCAACCGTGGCCATCTTAGAAAAAACTAAGATTCTCACTTTTGACGTGGTGGAGAGTAGATAGTCTCAAGACAGCACAGCAGTTGCTAGAGAAATCGCTACAAATCTTGTTAAGAAGTCCACCAGTAAACCGTAATGTCGATGGGCTAAGTGCCAGGAGCTGATCTCTGTCCTGCCAATTTGAATCTTCGTGCCGCTGTCTGATCATGCTTTACGTGCTTCAAAATTTCCAGCTTCCAATCTCCAAATTGACTATGCCTTTCAAGTAAATTTCAAATGCGCGCCTACGTTTGTCAGAAATACCATCGTGAGAAGCCAAGCCGGATGAAGAAAGAAGGGTAACTGTGTTACATGAACTTTTAACTTTCTCCCGAGCTTAATGTTATAGTTAATCTGTCAATCAAATTAATCACATGTAAGTTTTGTTTCTTTTATAATGCTACTTTTTAAAACCTGTCAGTAAATTTTCTTTTTTTTTCCTCCGCTCTAGTCTTTAGAAGATAATTTATAAATATTGTACCTAATAATAATAATTCAAATGAATACATTTATATGTTTTTTGTAACTTATTCTATAAACAAACGATGCCAATAGAAATATTTCCCAACTCTGTTTAAAGCTAGTTTATAATATTGATTATAGTTATTTTAAAAGTAAGTTCGTTTTTTGAATTAAAGATTATTTCATATATTGAGTTGGCAGATATTAAATCACTTTATTATTCTCCTTTATTTTTGTCATACTATTGTAACCTATCTTTCAATCTTAAATATGTAAAATGGTTTTAAAGTTTTATCATCTTGTTGCCTACATGAAATGAGAAATAATTCTCAGTGTATAATTTGTTACTATCGCTACCGCCTGAACAACCTGAGGGGTTAGGGGTTTCAGAGTAAACTTAATTAATCATTGCTTTGGTCAGTTTGATTCGCCATGTTTTATTGGAATAGTTATATCAGCCTGTTGCGTAGAAATAGATGAATAGATTATCTAGGTTTTGTGTAATTCCGATTCATTAGTCAAAGGGCGTAAGACTTGCCAAATGCAAGCCGCCATAGGACTTCGATCATCGACTAGCGATCATCTTTCAATTTTACTCTCTGCCTTGTAATTCGTCAGTACCATTGCATCTTTGTTCCGGTAAAACCCAATCCGTGCTCGTAATTCGTGATGAAGTGATTTAAATTAAAGTCGAACCAATTCTCAAATATATTTAGTTAAATCAGTTGTCAAATCAAGATTAAAGTTATGCCTTAAAGTACGTTTGCTCTTCATGAATAGATTTCCGAATGTGAAAATAAATCTCACATTCCACCGTAATAAGATTAGAACAATCATTTCCGTTCTTAATGAATACCTTTATCTGCCTTTATATTTCTCGTTGGGGGCATAGACATAGAATCCCATGTTTGTAATACTTGTTGGCATATGATAAGGACCGCCACTCTTATTATATTTATAAATTATTTAAAGACTAGAGGTAACTAATGCAATCTATATTTTATTGAACAAAACAAATTATTATTATTATTAAATATTTCTAACATACTTGGTTTCTTAGTTCATCATTCTTTTTATAATTATTTAAATGTTCATACCCGCTATCTGTGTTGGCAACCCGAACATACATATGATTTGATTTAAAAAAGTATTCAAAGTAATTAATTATTAGATATTCGTGTCAGTGCAAGGGTCTCTAGTCCTCACCAACCGTTGAATTAGTTCTTGGCGCATAGCACTGTGCCGTCGATTTCTGCTATCTGAGCTGTTAAGTTGGGTTTGAATTCAGTTTTGGTTAAGCTGAGTTGGAATCCGATTTGACTTGCAGTGGTGGTGGTTTTCGACTGGTATAATATATACCACAGGAATCCAAGCTATTTAAAACTCTTGGAACTAATCTACAACATGGAGGAATTTATGTGAAAATGACTGAAGCAACTTTTATATGCATAAGATTACAACTGTAAATTGTACTTGTAAGAACAGTAATCCAAGCGATCTAAAACCCTTGCAACTTTCTTTGATAAAGCTTAAAATTGAAAATAATAATAATAATAATAATAATAATAATAATAATAATAATAATAATAATAATAATAATAATAATAATAATGATGATGATGATGATGATGATGATGATGATGATGATGATGATGATGATGACAATGATAATAGTGATGTCAAGACAAACATTAAGCAACTTCAAAGCAAATATTCTAAGTTTTAACTCAGAAATTGCAAATCAACAAACAAAGTTGGACAACTTCATGAAACTTTTATGTGAAAATCCAAACCAGTTCAGATAATTTTTGCAAATAAAAATATTTAAGATTGTTAAAATCAAAAAAAAGACAGTGGCCACCATGTCAGGTGACCAAGTGGATGGTGCCAAAAAAATTTCAATGATAACCAAAACATTAATATCCACAAGGACTTATGCAAATATAACAGAAACAAGCTTGCAAATTTTAAATAATACAAAAGATATAAAGTTATTTAGTCAAAATTTAGAAAAACAAATCAATGACATATATGAACTGGATTTAAAACACAAGAGACCAGATACACCTGTATGAACTGAATGAAAATTAGAAATCATATAAGACATTAATGATATCACAGAATAAAATACACCAAGTGAATCTTTGTAAAAAGAATTCTTTGTAATATATATATATATATATATATATATATATATATATTACAAAAAATTCTTTTTACAAAGATTCATATATATATATTGTTAACAGATATATTACAGGGCACACAATAACATAGTGTGTGTGCATAAATAGGTATAAAGTTGAAAGGAAAATTAGAAATAAACATAGACAAAAATTTTGTAAATATTTTTTACATTTCAGGAATAATAATCAGGGATTAAATAATTCTGACTTTAAAATAAAATTTTATTATAAAGTAAATATATAAAAAGATCTAATAAATATTTTTATTGAATTCTGATTTTGAAATTAAAAACAAGCATGGTAACCTGATAATTATAAAAAAAATATATTTTTATTTTGAAATCTTTTTAATTAATTGAACAAAATTTATATCTATTATAAATCTTTTTAAATAAAAAACTTGTAGATCATACTTTTGATAAAATATCAAAGTTACTTTCAAAAGTAACTTTTAATTAAAAAAGATTTGAAAAGATTAAAAAAATAAAAACTTTTAATTAATGTATTTTTATTACTCCACTCTAGAGATAAAAACATTGTTTTTTCCAGAAGAGTGGGCAGGAAATAGTTGAATAGTCTTTTGTTTTAGTTTGTTGCAGTTAGTAGTAATTTGTTTGAGAAGAGTTGGCTAGCTGAGTAGTCTAAATCAGGACAGAAAACTACCATGAAAATATGAGGCAAAGGGACAGGTCCAGCAGCTACTCTATAGTTCATTACAGAGGAGTTTTGATTCATGAAGCTGGACCCAGATTTTTGTATTCATTAGCCTGCACAAATATGTTCTAGGACACAGCTTGCTGATCTGAAGTCTATCAAATCCTGGACAGAAGGAGGATCATTGTAGTTACATGAATTATATAATTTAAATATTCTAATGACCTTAAAATATTAATTTCTCAAACAAAATATTATATTTAAGGAACATAATAATAATTTTAATTATTACTTTTAAAACATCATTGTTATATTTAATTTTGCAACTTTTTTGAATGTGTCAAATTTTGTTAATCAACTAAAAATCAAAGTTCCCACCCCCTGTCTACAAACATGAAAACTCACACAAATACCTTAAACCGTGTGACACTTTCAGAATATTCTAGATTAGTGTTAGATTATTTATTATCCAAATAATATTTTAAATGAAATAATTATTTTAAACACATTATTTAAAATATTTATTACTATAATTAAACTATTATATGGTTGTAATATCTTTTAAATATAATAAATATAAATTAATCTTATTTTTTAAACAATATATTATATTATTTTATTAAGTAATTTATACGAAAATGACTTTAAATTATTTAATACATCTTTAGAAACTTCCATTTACTGAGTTTAAACTTTTCCTGCCTATAAAATCACTATTACATATTAAAAAATAACCCAATGTAATTTTTTTTAAAAACAGCTATATTTCAAACCCTACTTAAACTATCTGCATCAATTATAAGAATACAATATATATATATATATATATATATATATATATATATATATATATATATATATATATATATATATATATATATATATATATAATAAAAATGGAAGTGAATTAAGGTTATCTTCTTGAATTATCTCTAATTAAATTAACTATTTTTACTATGCCAATGGTTGCTATTAGTCTTGATTTACATAAAATTACAGTACTAGGTGTGAATGTATAAAACTCAATAATTATAATTTAGTTCCAAAATATATAAAAAAAATCTACTAATAAGGCTTGATGTTTAGATTATCTCATTTCTCTAATATTCATTATTAGTTTTGATTATTTATTTATAAATATATTTTTTTTAGATTAAGTTTTAAATATAGATTGTGAACTTAAAATTTGATAGTTTTTGAATATAGGGATGGTAGACAGTGCATAGCTCTTCGCACTTGCTTCACTCTTCAATATGTTTGACTTAACACTTTCACATTTCATTACCAAACTTGCACAAGATATACCACAGATCAGATCTCACAAGCAACTTATTGTATAATTTCAATTAATATGCATGAATTCAATGCCATTTTCTTCCAAAATTGTTTCTTCCCATTTGATAAATGACTTATAAAATCATAATTTTTCTGATTATGGTAAATTTTCTGTTGGGTTTTTAGATTGTCTATTGCTCTTATTCAAAAGAAGTTAACCAAAGACATTTTTTGTAATTGATTTACCAATGTTGTTTTCCATCATCTGATCTATCAAAACATTCAGGCATCATTGAACTTCAGAACTGATCTAGTTTCTGTCATTTGGAAATACATCCTGTTTCTATGAAATAATCAAATAATTAACCACTTGCCCTATTATTAACTAAAAATCTATGAATATGATTGGCAGTGACTATTTTGACAATGATTACTGTGATGCAAAATTTCATCAATAAATAAAACCAATGTGTATGTTTTTGTTTATTCTTCTGTTTATTTAAAAACATAGTGCAAAAATTTAGATACTTCTGAAACATCTTGCATACATAAAGTTAAATAATAATTAATTAGATTAATTGCATCATTTTTCTACAAAAAGAAATGGTAAAGATGACATTAGAGTTAATTGGCAATTGATGAAGTAGTTTTATATTTTTATTTCTCGCATTTTACAATCTAACTAGGAATGTCTAAAGATTTATGTTTGTTCATCCAAATTGTATAATAATTTAGATATACTTTAGTCCAGGTACCTAAGTTTTAACACAGACTAAACTCCATATATCAGGAATGGAGGGTCCAATGTATTGAACAGAATGAGTGCTTCCATAGAAAAATTCACTAAAACTTTCAAAAGATTAATTAAAATTCAATTAAAAAAATTCACTTTCAATTTTTTTATCAACAGTTGAATTGTTTTTATATATGCAAAGAATGAATTTGAAGAACACATTCTAATTGATTATAAAAAGTTCAAACAATGCTAAGTTCTAATTTACAGTTAAAACTTTTAAGAATGTTAAAAGGATTTGGAAGATAAAAATATATTGATAATATATTTTCTGATTTACAGATCTGAGAGTTTCAGATTTTTCTAGATGTGTTATATATATATATATATATATATATATATGTACCGGGTCGAACCGCTATATATATATATATATATATGGCTGCAGAAAGGAGTTTGCTATTAACTGAAAGGAGACCCTTTGATTCCTCTTGGAGGCCTTAAAGGAACCGAGCAGGGCAAATTCCTAATGTCCACTCCATACGTTCTTGTCGTTGCAGATGTTATTACTATATGTTTATTCATATAGTATATGAACATGGATGGGCTGCTCACCAACACGCATTAGCCAGTGTGGTGAGTTTATTGGCTTTTTACCTCTGAGTTTAAGATCAAGAAACACCATGGTCTTTCTTCTCAGTGCCTGATAAGGCAGAATGAATGTTTGTGTAAATGATAAAGATTTTTCCCAATTATACAATTATGACAGACAAAAATAAAGCATGGCCCTTAATCCCAGGAGGCTGTAAAGTCACCAACCAAGGCAGCAGTTGGTGGCCGAAGGCGGAGGGTGCTAAGAATATCCTGGAGGCGGACCCAGGCTGCCATTTGATGATGACTTTTTATTTAGGTACTTACAACTGCAGATCACTTTCAAGTGAAGGAAGATTGCAAGAATTAGAAGAAGAACTCTCTTATATTAAATGGGATATTATTGGACTTTGTGAAGTTAGAAGAAAAGGTGAAGAGACAATTGATTTAAAAAGTGGACATATGCTCTATTATAAAGGCACAAATATTGGAAATACAAGTGGAGTAGGATTCATTATAAATAAAAAGTGGAAGAACAATATTGTGGAGATTGATGGTGTATCAGACAGAGTGGCAAGATTAGTTATACAACTTAATAGCAGTGATCAAATGCAGATAATTCAGGTTTATGCCCCAACAAGTTCTCACAGTGATGAAGTAGTAGAAGATTTTTATATGGATGTACAAAAGGCTTTTGATCAGAGTAAACAACATTTTAAAATTGTTATGGGAGATTTTAATGCTAGAATTGGTAAACAAATGAAAGATGAAAGTGTTGTAGGTAATTTTGGTTATGGTAATAGAAATGAGAGAGGACATAGACTTGTGGAGTTTGCAGAGAAGGAAAAACTTTATATTATGAATTCTTTTTTTGAGAAAAATGTTAGAAGGAAATGGACATGGAAGCATCCAAATGAAGGTACAGCAGAATTGGATTATATTTTGACTAACAGGAAATACATATTTCAAGATTGTAATGTTCTTAATAAATTTAACACAGGAAGTGATCATCGATTAGTAAGGGGTAAGATACATGTTAATGTAAAACTAGAGAGACAAAAATTATTAAGAAAAACTATATTTACAGTTGATATTCCTAATCTTCAGAAACATTCTAATGAATTTAAATTAGAACTTACAAATCGGTTTCAAGTATTAGTAGATTTTGAATATGATTCAGATTTGAATGAAATTAATATGAAAATAACTGATACACTTTTAAAAACTGCAACAAAGATAGCTGGTAGAAAAAAGCAGCAATTGACTAATAAAATTTCTACTGAGACTAGAGAACTTATGAAGAAAAGAAGGAATATGAAGATATGCAAGAATGATGCATTAAAAAGAATTGAATATCTCGAATTTTGTAAAATGGTGGGGAAAAGAGTTGAAAATGATATAAGAAATTATAACTGTGAACTAGCAAGAAAAGCTGTAGAAGAAAATAAAAGTGTTAAGAATGTAAAACAACATTTTGGTATTGGTAGGAAATTTATATCTGCAATAAGGAAAAAAGATGGAATTATTACTAAAAAGAGGGATGACATTATGAAATTGGTAGAAGATTTTTATCAAGAATTATATAGTAATAAAGAACAAGTACCTCCTATATCTATTATATCTTCCGAATTGCCCAGAATTTTAAATGAAGAAGTAAGAAATGCAATTAAATGTATGAAAAAAGGAAAGGCTCCAGGTAATGATGGAATTATAATTGATATATTAAAAGAAGCAGGTGAAGAAACAGAAAAAATATTAGCAAAGTTATATACCAAATGTCTAAATGATAAAGATGTACCAGATGATTGGAAGAATGCAGTAATAATATTAATATTTAAAAAAGGTGATAAAGAAGATATTAGAAATTACAGACCTATCAGCCTTTTATCAGTTTTATATAAATTTTTTACCAAGATAATTACAACTCGTCTACAGAGAACCTTGGATTTTCACCAACCAAGAGAGCAAGCTGGATTTAAAAGTGGTTTTAGTACAGTAGATCATATTCAAGTATTGAGAGAAGTTATAGAAAGGACAAATGAATATGAGTTGTCATTATGTTTTGGATTTGTAGATTATGAAAAGGCATTTGATTCTATAAACATTTCTTCAGTGATTAAAGCATTGGATCATCAAGGTATAGATCCAGGATATTGTCATATTTAAAGAATATTTATAAAAATGCAACAGCAACAATTAGATTACATAATGATACTGGGAAAGTCAACATTGAGAAAAGTGTAAGACAAGGTGACTCCATATCTCCAAAACTTTTTACAGCAGTGCTGCAAGAAGTATTTTGTGGATTAAAATGGGAAACTAAAGGAGTGAAAGTAAATGGAGATTATTTAAGTCATTTAGATTTCGCAGATGATGTAGTTGTTTTTGCAAATAATGCTTCCGAGCTGCAGGAAATGTTGCAGGAGTTATCAGATGAAAGTAGGAAAGTAGGACTAAAGATAAATGTTAAAAAGACTAAAGTAATGTTTAATCGATTTGCTCCAAATATGAAAATAAAGATTGATTATGATGAATTAGAAGAAGTTAAGAGTTACAAACACCTTGGTCAGATTATTAATACAGATGGAAACATAATAGAGGAAATTAATCATAGAATTAAACTTGGTTGGAGTGCTTTTGGTAGAAATAACTTGATATTAAAAGGAAATATGCCTATGTGTTTGAAAAGAAAGATTTTTAACAAATGTGTTTTACCCATTCTTACTTATGGATCTGAGACTTGGACACTTAATAGAAGATCAATACAGAGACTTCAGACCACTCAAAGAAGTATGGAGAGATGTATGTTGGGAGTAACAAGAAGAGATCGAAAACGCAATGTATGGGTAAGAGAACAAACAGGTGTTACTGACCTCATTGAAAAAATTAAAAGATTGAAGTGGAGTTGGGCTGGACATATTGCTAGAAGAGATGATAATAGATGGACAATTGAAATTTTAAACTGGATTCCAAGAGATTGTAAAAGACCCAGAAGGAGACCACATGTAAGATGGATGGATGAAATAAGAAAATGTGTAGGGGTGATGTGGAGAAGAGAAGCTAAAGTTCGGAGAAGATAGATTAAACTTGGAGAGACCTTCATCCTGCAGTGGATTGATAATGGTTGATAATGATGATGATGATATATATATATATATATATATATTAGGTGCTATTATGTAAAAATTGTTGTGGTAAGTGGAATAAAACATTATAAAAAAAGAAGTGTGCTTTCCATTCCTAAAAAAGTCACACTTTGTCACTGCCATACATTAGTGCCTACCAGTGCAAGCCAGAATAATCAATTGATGTACAAAGCATAAAGAATTGTGTTTAATAGCTTAATACCTAAGTTTTCTCGGAAATTTCACATTTTTATTCATATTTGAATGTAATTTATTGGCAAGACAGACCCATGGCTGAGCACATGTGGCTTATTTACACACACTACACTGGAAATTAACAATAGCACTTGAAAGTCAAAAATATTTACATAATTTTATTATTGACCTGTTTATAAAATCAACAAAACTTTATCATAAGCAAATGATTAAAATTTGGAATATTTATGTATAAATTAAGTATGTTTATGATAAAATCTTTAGCCAAATTTGATTCTCACCTATAAGATGAATAATTATAGTAATTATGGCATGCTAAATAATTTGCCAAAATATAGTAACACCAGTTCATCATTGATTGTAATCTAATATTTTAACATATTTTATTTTTCTATCTCAAAAGATAAAACTGCAACATAAATTTTGCTGACTCTTTTTATTATTATGATTGAATGATATATTGATTATCAATAATGGTTCTCTATAAAAAGGATATATCATTTAAATATCTCAGACTATTATTATCTTAGTAGTAGTAGTAGTAGTAGTAGTAGTAGTAGCAGCAGTAGTAGCAGCAGCAACAGTAGCAGTAGCAGTAGCAGCAGCAGTATCAGTAACAGTAGCAGTAATAGTAGAAGCAAAATAATAATAATAATAATAATAATAATAATAATAATAATAATAATAATAATAATAATAATAATAATAATAATAATAATAATAATAATAATAATAATAATAATAATAATAATAATAATAATAATAATAATAATAATAATAATAATAATAATAATAATAATAATAATAATAATAATAATAATAATAATAATAATAATAATAATAATAATAATAATAATAATAATAATAATAATAATAATATAGTGTAATATTGTATCCCATAGCCAAATTTGGCCATGTCAGATATTACAAGCTTATTAAATTAAAGCAAATTTAGAATTGTAAAATAATAATTATTTCTTTTATATTTTTGTTATAATAACTGCTATTAACTTATTAAAATATTTTGCATTTTTTAAATGATAATATAAAAATTGCAGATATTTTTTAACTAATAAGAAGGTGAATATTTATAATTTATTAAGAATAGTTGTAAAAGAGAGAGAAAAAATATAAATAAATATTTTTTTATTTTGTTTCTTCAGTAATTTTATATATTAGTTTTAATATTTTTAAAAAAATTAATAAGTTGAACATTTTTTCTCTTTTCAATAATGTATTGATTATTTATAACTTTAAAAAATAATGAAATATAAATAAATAATTGTATTTTTATTTTGGACTATTTCGTTATTTAATATGAGTATTGAATATCTTTAGAAAAATTTAACATTTATTTAAATATTACAAATACATTCAAATGTTAGTAATAACACATCAAACAAGTTAGTATATGCACAATGTTTTGCCCTCTTCTTCAGGTGTTTTTGACCTGACCAGTGACAGTACTAGAATGGGATTTGAACCTGGACTCTTAGATTCTTACGTACTGAATTTTAAAATAACATTCTAACCAACTCAGCCATCCTACCAAAGCCAACAGTCAGTAGAAATTTCATATACTTATCTATGAGGTTTCTCCTGATTTCTCCACTTTTTCATAAGAGAAATGTTCATTAGTGGTTTCCATACATTATGTATAGTCACACTTGGTTGGCTTATGAGATTTTTTGCCACTATCATGTGAGCAGCTTCTTTAAATTTTCTTCTTTGTATTTTTTCTTTTCTATCCAATATTTTTGTATTTTCCCAATTGAACATATGTTCATTGGCACATACATGGTCTCCTACCTTAGAAATATCTGTTTTCTCTTTTCTAAGAATCAGTTGGTGTTCTTGCAAGTGCTTTTCAATGGTTGACTGGTCTTGCCAATATATGTTCCTCCATATTCACATATTTTGTGGATGTAGTTTATTTCTTTTTAGCATTTCAAGTTTAGGCTTTGTAGATGTTAAAATTCCTTGTTGTGTGGTATGGCTCTGGAAAGCTATTCTGATGTTATACTGATTGCAGATTTTCTTAATTTGTTTGCTATTTTTGAATGTATGAGTACACTACAGTGCCAATAATTGTCTTTTCTCTTGATGATTCTTTTTGTTGTCTAGTTAACATTTTCTTAATAACAACAAATGGATAAATATATTTCATAAGAGATTGTTCTATGTAAATCTTTTCATTTTCCAAATCACTGATTTCTGAACAAACCTCTTTTGCTATTTTCCATAGATAGTATAACTCCATGTTTTGTGCTTCTGTTGTGATTGGATGTATACACTAGATATTTTCCTGTATGTGTAGGTTTTTGGAAAACTGTAGTTTTAATTTTGGCATGAGAGAGTCTTGTCACAAGAACATCTAAGAATGCCAATTTTTGTTCTTGTTCTGATTCTATTGTAAGTTTAATTGAAGGGATATGTTGTTGATGTGTTTTCAGAAAGTTTGTAGCAGTGATACACAATGTGGTTATACAACAAATGTATCATTCACATACTGAAAATAAACTTTAGGTGGATATGGAGTAGTTTTTATGGCTAAGATTTCAAGTTCTTCTATGTAAATATTGCTAATCAGGAGAGACAATGGTGAGCCATAGCCATTCCTTGATTTTATTGGAAGTATTCTGTGTTATATTGGAAGTAGGTTGTTTTTATACAGAATGTTAATGGTTTCATTATATTACCAATAGGAAGAGCTGTTCTGGTTTGTAAACTATTACAACCATCTAATCTTTTCCTTACAATAGACAATGCTTCTTTGAATGGTACATTTGTGAATAAATTTTCCACATCAAAGTTTACCAAAAGTAAGTTCTTTCAATTTTCATGTTCTTGATTAATTCTACAAAGTGTCTACAATCCCTGACAAAGGACTGTGTCTTGTATGCCAAAGGACTTAGAACTTTAAGAAAAATTTTTCCCAAATTTTGGCAAGAAGAATCTCTAGAACTAACAGTAGGTCTTAATGGAACATGATCCTTATGGATTTTAGGTAGACTATAAAGATGAGGAATTTTGCTGAAATATTATTATATATATATATTTTTTTGAATCAGTGAACTACCTGTGATGCTTTCTAAATACTTATAACTTTATCAGATTTTTTGCCACTTTTCTATATTGGCCTGCTATCAGGAGTTCTTGTATACTGTCATAATCAGTTGTATCCATTATAACTGTTGCATTGTCTTTGTCAGCAGGAAGAATAATTATAGTAAAGTAATGGCAAAACTGTTAGAAGTTGATAGATTATGTGAATGCAAGATGAGATGTAAAAATAGTTTCTATCACAAATGATATTGAGATATTTAATGTTTGGATAACATAAAAAATGGGAGAGGAATGATAAATAATCCCACAAATATTATAAGTACTAGAGATCATTGAACTCAAATAAATGCATATTTGAATTGGAATGAAAGAGAGAGTAATGAAAGAATGATTTGAATGCTATGATGAATGTAAAAGATAACAAATTACACGAAAAATTAAATATCAAGCAATATAATTTATTGGTAGTTTTTTTAAATGTGCTATAAAAAATAAACCAATTTAAAGTAGAGGAAACCCATGAAGTTATATTTTAAGTATTTTTCCATAAGTAATTAATTTGCAGAAGGAGGTATTAATATTTTTCTTTATTTAAATTTTTTGATATTATAATATCAGATTATATTAAAATGTTAAGATGATACTTTGTGGAATTGCAAAGGAAATATTTTAATAATTTAAAATATATTTTTCACTTTGTGTTGAGTTTAGATTAGGGTATTTTAGATCTAAACTCTTATTCCCTAATTACATAATAAAAATATATTATTTTTAAGATGTAAATGTAGCGTTAAGTTTTTAAAAATTAGGATATTTATTGAAATTATTTCCCACCGCAAAACAATAGAATATTATTGTTTTATTAAATACGGATAATATATCATTATTTCTTTAAGATTTTATTGTATTCTAGGTAGTTGCAATGAAGGCTGTCGTATTTTTATTTACTTTTATGATTTCTTACATAAATATTTTAATTTTAAATAATGTCAATTTTTATATTACTGTTCGTAAATATTTTTTTTAATTGTATAATTTATAGTATGATAGTTATAATGTTGTTTAAATATAATAAAATTGTTACTGTTTTTTAATTACTTTGTTGTTGGAGTTTTGATTTGTTTGGGTGTCATTCTTTGATTCTTCATTCCATATGCATGATCCATAAGAAATTAATGATTTTAAACATTATTTGTTTGCAAATGATTCGTAAAAGTTACTTAAATATTCTTCTTATTACATTCCATTGAGTAATTATATATTTATTAAACGCACATTGATTACGTAAGTAATATTTACTGAGGCTATAACCTCGATAATATGCTTATAAAATGCGATAGTAGGGACCTCTACAGGCGTTTTAACCACAAGCTTACGCTTTATTATCGAGGTTATAGCCTCAGTAAATATTATTCCATTGAGTAGTAAAGTGTATAATCATATTTATTATTATGATAAAAATATAATCATTGGTAGTTATTTAAAATGATACAACATTTATTTAAAATATTCAATATTGCCACTATATTATAAAAAAAATATTACATTTGAAAAATGCCATTTAAAATAAAGATTGTACAATATTTTTCTCAAAATCTTATTATTTTATTTATGATTTATTGTTAAACATTAATATTTAAATAGATTTAATATTAAGAATCATTAAGGTATCTTAGTTGTTTATTAATATTATTTGCGTAAAGATAGTTAGATATTATGCAAAATCTATCATCATATTTAACTACAGGATCTTAATTAATCAATTTGTTTTATTATTAGTGTTAGAAATGAACCTGAAATTATTTTTAAACATAATTGTAAAATTTATATTAAAAGATGATGATTAAGAGTTATCAGTTGATGTTTAATTTTCAATTAATATTTTATTAAAGAAGTAGTAATTAATTTATCGTAATTTCTATAATCAATGTATAATTCTTATGTTAGAATTATTATTGCCTGTGTTGTTAAAGACATGAGAGTATTATATAGTAGATTTGTTATATAAAGTTAGTAGGGGGTAATATTCTTATGATATTGGGAATATATTTTTAGGGATGTATCCTCAATGTTTAAGCCATTGTACCTTATTGAATGTGCCATGTGAATAGTTTTATATCAACTAGTCTGGGGATATTGGATAAGTAGGTACTAGATAGAGATTTTATGCACAAGCCATCTGGCATCCATTGATTACTCTGGTTGGCACAGGGTGGCACTACTATATGGAGAGCGTTTTGCCTTGTTTAATAGTTTTATAGTTGTATTGTTATTTAATCGAACTATATTTTATTTATAATAATGAGCTAGTCATAAATTAAATTTATTAGTAAAATAAATGAGTTGAATATTGTAGTTGGAACCCTAATTATTTATTGTGAATTTAAATATTATTATATTTTAGTTTAATAAGTTTTTTGTAATTAATTATTTAAATAAATCAATTATTTTATATAGCGCGATGTTTTATAAACTGTAATAGTTAAACAGCATTAAGCTGTTGCACATGTGCTTTGCAGATTTTAACTATAAATGACGGAATACAAATACTTCAAACACATGATAAAGTCTGCAAAGCACATGTGCAACAGCTTAATGCTGTTTAACTATTACAGTAATTAATTATTATAAAATATTAATTTTATAAGATATTATATATCAGTAGTGTTTCTTGTGCTAGTCAGAATAGTATTTAATTTTAAGTCATTGGTTAATTAACTTGACTGTAGTATATGGTAGTTATATCCTAGTTAGCTGGAAGTCAATAAATTTATGCAATCAATGGCATGTAAATATCAGTTCATTTTAGTACCTCCGCCTCCAAAGTAAGACAACTGCAATCTTGCCTTCTTGTAACAATTCTGTATATAATAATCAAAGTTTATCTTTTCCCTATAACTTTATTCACTAACTTTGCATTTCTCTAATCACTTTTAATCCATTTTATTTTATATTCATACTTCCATGACTTTATTATGTAACTATGGTCATAGAGAGCACAACAGTCTTTTAAGAAACTTTCAAAATAATATAACTCTTTTTTTAAAAAACAAATAATAATAATAATAATAATAATAATAATAATAATAATAATAATAATAATAATAATAATAATAATAATAATAATAATAATAATAATAATAATAATAATAATAATAATAATAATAATAATAATAATAATAATAATAATAATAATAATAATAATAATAATAATAATAATAATAATAATAATAATAATAATAATAATAATAATAATAATAATAATAATAATAATAATAATAATAATAATAATAATAATAATAATAATAATAATAATAATAATAATAATAATAAATATAGAAATTAAGGATAAATAGAAAAATTTCTATATTTTAAAAATGTAAACTATGTTAAAAAATATAAATTTATTGTAATTTTCTCAATGAAATTAAAAGCAAATTTACAACATAAAATATTCACACATAAAAGACAAATCTAATTGTATAAATACAATAAAAAGTGGAATAAACAATATAAAATTTCTTACACAAATATTAAAATACCCCAATAAATATTAACTATAGCTTAGCTTATGATATATCTATCATCTCTCTTAGTATTCTATTTTACAAATGAAATTTAAATTTATAGATAATTTACAAAATATTATTATTTAAACAAGCTTTTGGCTCATCTTTTCTAATGTGATTATATTTAACAGTTCAATAATTCATTCATTAAATTTTCTTATGATTTCTGGAATTTTTTTATATTTGCATGTGATATAACATGTAATATAACAGTATGTCTATCATTAAGCCAACATATTAAAAAAGATGTTTGTTTTCTGTTATGATTTATGCAAGGCAACTTATTGTTTAATTAATTGTCTATATTTTGTTCACTTATGTGTTAATTAAATTATTTATAATTTTTGCTTGGAATATTTATTTTTCAAAACATTCCAAATTATAAATAAATGTTTGAAAAGAAAAGCTTGTTATAATTTAGGCTATAATTAATAAAGGTTGAATAATAATAGCCATAAATGTGAATTTAGATAAGGTTACTAAATTAAAACCTAAATACCGAAAGCTTATTATATTTATTTTATAAAGATTAAATGATTTATATGTTATTAATCTCAAAAAAATTTAAAACACTAACATTAAATGTGGGTATGAATACCATAATTTGTATAAAGGTTTCACCAGATAATCTTTTCTAAAATTCCTATAATAATGTTATGTAAAATTACAAGACAAGAAAGGATAGCAAAAAATTACATACGATTGGTATTTAAATAACAGAATGCCTTGATAAAAACCAATTAGAAAAAAATCAAATGCCTCTGATTCTTCTAATTCTTGTCTATAAATCTGATGATCATGATTTTCCATGCAGTTAGAAGTTTGGCATAGATTGTAAAAGAATTCTATTTATCAAATTTATTTCAAAATATTGACAATGAAGTATATTTTATGAAACTCTTTTTTGAAGAAATTACAAAATAAATTTGTTCCATTTTAAAATAAGTCATTAGATTACAACTATACCAGGATTTTTTGATGGAAGTTGTTTAGGACTTAGAGGAGCCAAATAAAGCTTTTCTGGAAAATTGCATTATCCTACAAGAATGAAAAAATCACCATCTGGAGAAAATTTGCCTATTAAGCATGAATCTTGATTAAAAAACTTTTATACAAGAACTTTTTAAAAAAGAAACTTTCTCAGAAATAATAAAATTTTACTTATATATTGTAATGGTCCAGTCAATATCATGAAAAGAGAAGGTCTCTTCTGTTTATGGTCAGGCCTAGGGTCTTCATGTAGGATGCTGGAGATAGTGTGATAAAATGAATGACCTACAATTACACTCACCTTCAATAGACTAGACTGATACTTAAATATCAAATTTAAATGTAATTTGGGTCAGTTCACCTACATCTCACCACTTTCTTTCAGATCTGTTGATTCAGTATTTGAACTCAGTAAGAATTTGCATTCAACACTCTTAACAGGGAAGAACTTATACATACTCATGTCAGATCAGCTTACCCAAGTTACCATTCATAAATAACCTTATCTAAAATTTTTCCGAATATAGTGGTAATATAATAATGTATGTGTGCATGTATATATAAGTATTATATTGGATTTATAGATGAATGCAAAGGCTCATTTAATAAATTAAAGAGACTTTATCCATTCAACAAGTTTTACATTTATTTATAAAATAAATCATATGTAAACAATGAATAAAACTTGAATGAATCAAAGAGATATTACCAATATTTACAAGTGGATATGAAAAGATTTTATATATATATATATATATATATATATATATATATATATATATATATATATATATATATATATATATATATATATATATATATATATATATATATATATATATATATATATATACAGTTTAAATGCCAGTAATGAGCATCTATCACATTAGTGATTTGATTAATCTGAAGTTACCAACCCTTAGTCCTCATGTTGCAGAAATTTCTAATTAAAATCAAAATATTGGATTTACTATACATGAAGCAAAACAAATAAATTTAATTTAATATTCAATATCAATATCGATTTGAATTGTGGCTCAAGTTGTGATGACTTACTTGCCTGAAGACCCCCTGTTATTTATCATATAATAATAAAGAAACATTCAATATGATAGCATAGTAGATAAACTCAGGAAGTTAATCATTTATACTAAAATAATTAAGGTTTACCATTAGTTAAACAAATAACACCTAATGCAATTCTGCCTTTTTAAGTGTGTGTCGTTAATGTCAAAAAAATGATAAATTCTTATCTCATAATTTAAAGTATATGGTCACAAATAAAAGGATAAGTATTTGGGATGGAAAATTGTACCTAGATTTTATTAAAAAAATTATGCTAAATTAAACCTTTCCTTTATGCTCTCCTCACATTCTGTTAAGTTGGCCTCTCTCAAAATGTTGAATAATAATATTAAACATTCCCAAGATAAAAATAAAAAAAAATAAAAAAAATCAATAATACATTCACAACAAAAATATTCATAATATGTAATATAAAAAATTACTTCAGGAACCAGTAATCAGGTTTGTTCAATTTATAGTTCATACAGTTTGCATGTTATCCTCCCTTTGTAGCATGAATAGTTCATTGCTGCTGTTGTGTGGTGCACTCTAGATAATTCTGCCTTAGTGGACTCTGGTTTTCTTCTACTCTTCTCTTAAACATTCCATGCTGTATAGAATACATGTGTCAGAATCTATAAATGTAAAAGTATGGCTATATACTTTCTCTGGTTATGAAAATAATGCTCTCCCCAGAGGCAATCGATCATTCTAGCAAGACCACATTGTGCAAGCTCTTTATACATTAAATTTAAGTACAGATATGGCTTGAAGTCAAAAACAATATTTTTAAATGTGATAAAATGCACTTGTTTTAATGTGATAAAATGTACTTGTTTTAATATCTTTTGTGCTGGCAATATATATATATATATATATATATATATATATTGCCAGCACATAAAGATATATAATTACATGTATATATATATATATATATATATATATATATATATTCTAACCTGTAATTATGCATCTCCACTTCCGGATAATATATTGTATAAAATAAAACGGGTTCTATCTCAATTAATATTTAATAACTAAAATATTCAGTACTAAAATTAAAATACTCCACTAGCTCAAATTTAAAATTCGAACAAGGTTCAATTTATAAAAATATATTAAATAAATATTTAATATTTTCATGAGACTTGAAGTGAAAATACAGGTGACAAGATAGATTACATTGAGCCAATATCCTACAGGATACTACCTCAATGGCATAAGAACACTATCTCCCTTTATTACTATTTTAAATAACAAACTCGTAGTATTCTTACGACTTTAATATCTTCTACTCACTAAGATTAAACTAATAATTAAATCTTAATCTTCTATTTAATAATAATCTAGCTCAATAAAATAATCTCAGGTTCATAAAGTTTATTCTAAGTTAATAAAAATACGGTAGTAAAATATGAGAAGGGATTTTATGTCATAATCTACTACACTTAAACTAATAATAATAAATAACAATAATAATATTCTTCATGTAATGATATAATAAATACGTGGTAGTATTTTAAATCTGACAAACAAAATATGTGTGGCAACTGATAGCATATAATTTAATATAATATTGTGATAACTGATTTATGACTAATAAATAATGTAAGATTATGATTATTTAATTATAATGAATATCAATAAAATATTTAAAATTCTTAAAATAATTCTTTATTTATCTTTTGTGCAAAATTATATATTTGTTTCAGTTATTATGCATATATCGTGTTTTCATGCAGCGATGTGGAGAAATAAATAAATCTGACACAAAATTTTTTAAATAACAAAATTTAACAAAGTTTATTACTAACAATAAATAACTAAACAATTTATTTACATTATTTATAGTGGATATCCTTAACCTTTTTTTTTTTTTTTACTTTACAGTTTGATTTACGAGTTATAAAAAAAAATAATTTATATTTCAATCATGTCTTTATTTAGATTTAGGACAAAATTAAAAAAAGAAATATTATTTGTTTTCTCATTATGGTTAACTTATTACAAATATTTATCTACTTTATTAGCCACAGCATTTTATCCTTAAGATTATTAAACTATCTTATTTAAAAAAAATTTATACTTAGGAAAACATTCCATAGAAAACAAAATTTTATAATGAGTATGGACCTCTCAAAATATTAAAAAAATTTCATCTTGTAAGTCAAAGATGTTACACAAAAATATTATCCAAAATTCAGTACTAGATTTTAGTATTTATCACACAATGTTTACTAATCATAATATATTCTTATTTAAGCCTTACTTTTTTAGTTAATATAAGTGTAATCATTAATATATTTCTGTTAATCAATAAACAAAAAATATACTATGCATAATGTTTACATAATTTACTTTGTACTATTGTATTTTAAAATATGCAATACTTATTTTTCTCTTAAAAAAATAATAATACTAAAGCATTTAAAATTATTATCACTTTAAAAAAAATATCTTTGTTTAGATATTTTATTTTAAAAATTTTATATTTCATTTCCGAAATAAAATTCAAAATATATTTTATGATTCTTTTCTTTCCCTAGGACACTTTGGATCTTCCATTTTAAGTTATAACATTCTGCTCCTTATAAGCAACTAAACTAATCTTATACAAAAAACGATAGCACAACCTTAGTTCTAAATTATTTATCATTTCTTTTAAAATATCTTACTAAACGATGCAGTTACATGAAATAAAGATAGCGAAAACAGATGCATAGGATTAAGGAAGAAAGCTAGAATATTATTCTTAACATATCTCAAAATCATGGTACAGTGCAAAGAGGTAGGACATTTATCTGCCTAATATCCTCTAGTACAGGGACGATGTTAAAGCTATTTCTTCAGCTTTACTAGAACATCAAATATTTAAAGAAATATAAACACTGTCCAAATAAAATGTGTATCTGTCATAGGGCTATGTTAACTATGCTGATAACCACATAAAGACTAAATATTATTCCCATTCCTTATCATATCCTATTTTAAAAATACATCATCTTGGTTTCCTGTTAACTATAGTACTTCCAAGCCACTATCTCAACATTATTTCTTAAGATTTTTCTATATCTTACATCGATAAAATAACTATCTGCATTTACAAAACAAATAAAATTCATTAATAGTTAAACAATCTTACGATCCCATAAGAAAAGTTTGTCCACTTCATCATTCTGTATGTTTAATTATATACGATCTACTTAGACAATATTTGAGTATCCCATAACATAAAAATTTTAAAAGAATCACATAATTATTTATTATGTTGGATTATATCACTAATAAATAATAAAAAAAAATTGTCGTATGCATATTTCAAATCAATCCTATCTCATAATGTTTTTTAAAATGTTGTATGAAATGCGTTACATATAATTTAAAAAAAACTTTTACACTTCATTCTTCCAATTTATGGATGATCTAAAGAAAACAAAAATATGCATTATAAAATTATGAATAGATATTATTATTACCAATAACCTTTATCTAGTCATCGTGTTCAGTAGGCTTCCTTTGTCCACTTGAGCATTGCAGATATAAAAAAAAAATCCATACCCATACACTTTATATTAAAATATTTTTAGCTAAATTATTACATTGTTATATTATAAAATTTTAATATTAATAAATTAATGTTTTTATGTTTTTCCTAATCTTATATAAAAATTTAGATTTAAACTAAGTTAACAAAATAAAAAGAATCAAAACTATAGTTACATATTTTATTGATGATAGTTCCTGATAAATCCAAAATGCTTATTATGTTCTCTAGAGTTTTTAAAAATGTTCTCCTCTAAGCGCATTAAAGTTTTAGAATAAAATAATTATTAATCCATTTAGTAAAATGTAGAAAATAATCCTTGGTTTTAATTTTTAGGACGAATAATATTAATTAATCCCATGAAGCTTCTTAATCTTCTCTACCAATATTCTCTGCGTATCTGATGCATCAATCCATCTAATTTAACTTTTAAAATATTCGATAATCTTTTAAGTACTATTTATATTTCCATGGATCCATTTTTTTTTATTATTCATCTATGTGTTCACTTTTATCTCTGTTTCCTTCTTGATACATTTAAACTTTCATTTGGTAGTTTTTATAAATCTCTTTTAAAATAAAACTTCAAATACTTTGAACAAATCTTTTCCAAGTACATTTTAAATAATTCGAAGACCGGATATTTTAATATCAAAAACGCTTCTATAACATAATCTCCTGAGTTCTTTCTTAAATTTTGCACTCGAAAATATCTTTTTTTTTTTTAAAAAAATGTTACCTTTAGAAAGGATATAACATTTTACTCCTTTGAATATCATATTATATAAAATAATCCATGAAATATAATTGTCTTATTACTATTTAAAAATAAATCTTGGATCAGTCTATAAACAATACGTTTCCATACATTCTTAGACTCCGTATAAGCTGTGGTTTTTATGTACCAGAACAGTTCTTCGATGAAATATTAATAAAGCTGTATCAATAAATATTTCAAATATTTTTACAGTATTACAATTTCTATCCATTTTATTTTGTAGTATATCCATTTTTTATTGCGTAGTTTAAGTTAAACTTTTAGATAAAATACGACTGGTAAGCAACTTTTTAAAAAATTAGAAAATCATATTAAACGAAATTATTAAAATATTTTTAGTTTATACTCTCTTTTGTAAAAAATATATTTTTAAAATTATCAATTAGTTTTTTTTTTTGCAGATAAAGTTATAAGAAAGTACTAAAAATTGACTAAAATAAAAGATTTAAAAAAGTACTATCTTTTGATAGTTATAATTTACCTTTCTTCAGTTTCAATACATTCTTAATCTCCCGCTATAACTTAGTTACAACGATATTTATTGTCTGCAAGGATACCTATTCTTATTGGCCAATTCTTACTTTAGCTTTTAGAAAAAATTTACATATTTCCAATTTATAGTAGAATTGAATTTCAAAATTAGAAATTGTGACGTAATGAACTTAAAATATTACTTAAAATATTACTTTTAAATAAATTATTATTTTATTAAAACTATTTAAACATTTAAAATAACTTTTAAAACATTTAATAACTTATTCCATTTATCTATTCAATTTATCTATTTTTATTTAAAAAAAATATTTAATTTTTATTATATCTGTATTCGTCTTTATTACATTACTTAAAACATTACATACGATAGTTAACTTAATGTTTAATACTATTTCTTTTTATGATAGGCAATAATTCTATCCAATTCTATAATATTACTTTTAAAATATTTTAAACTTTGTTATTATTTCAAACAAGCAGTGTGTGTGATAGTATACATTAAAGATCACGTGATTACTAACTTTGACAGATGATTTTCAATCTATTTCTCTGCCTAGACTAATAAAATTGATACACTTATTATATTTTATAAAATAATTATAAAAAATTTGGAAGAATAATTTAGAAAATATAGAACTAGATATAATTTTCACCATCATAAAGTTTATTTTAAAACATACTATATTAATTTTTACTATTTAAATATGATTACAAATCTAAATATAGCATTTATTAAATCATACGTTTTACACTATTAAAATCGGATTTTTAAATATACTTTTAATTATTTATAGCTGTGTTATTTAATATGACCAGCTTTTACAACCATATGAAACAATATTTTAAGCTTTATATAACTATTTTTAAATGATTTTATATACTACGTATTCTCTTTAGCTTCAAATTGTTCTTTAAAGATATAATTGACTTAATATAATTAATGTATTAAAAGAACATATTCTAAATTTAAAATTGTTTTAGGAAATGTTCCATCTAAATTTCTTTTCTTTTCTTAAAATTTTGATACAATTTCCTTAATATTCACCAACTGTTTGACTTTATCTGCAAAGTCTCTGGTTTGTTTTTTAAATCCTGTGTCAAATTTATTTTATGATGTCAAATAAAAGTAATTTGAATAACAATTTCCATGTTGAAGACTTTTGTTTCAACTGAGTTGAATTTCCATAGCAACCTAGAAATTTTAAGATATTTTATTGTAAATTCTTTTTATAGCCATTGTTGGTTCTGTTTTTTAACATATGCACTTTTTCATTTTCTTTTTTTTGTTTTGGTGTGTCTATTGTTGTGTTTATATAAGTATCATGATTATTGATTCCTGAAATTAAATTACACATTACTTCATTCTTATTCAAGTAGTTTAGTGTAGTCCTTGACCTTTGTTTGTTACCATGATTAGTTTGTCATAATTTAAGTCAGTGTTTCCCAACCTGTGGTATGCGTACCACTGGTGGTACATGAGTTGTTGGTTGGTGGTACACGAAAAATAATCAATAATGGCGGACATCAAAAAAAAAAAAAAAAATCATAAAAATATCATAGAAACGTTTTTTTCTATAATTCATATAAATTATTTTAATTAATAATATTATACAGTAAAGTTGTTAATATGTACAGTCGATAACAATCTTTAATGTTAATGATAAAATTTAAAGTATGATTAAGAAATTAAATTTTTGGAAACAGTAATATATATAAGTATTGGAAACAATCAACTGGAAGTATTCGAAACTCTACATATTTTTTGTTTGAAAATAAGGTTAGTCTGTCTCAAGATATATGAGAAAATATAATAGCACATTTAACAGGATTAAAATTGTCTTTCATGGAATATTTTCCAAAACCCGAAAACCCAAATGATAATTGGATTTCAAACCCCTTCTATGCAGAAAATTTAGAAAAAGCTACATCATTCTCAATAGAGGATAAAAAAAATTTAATAGAATTATGATGTGACAGAACTTTACAAGTAGAATTCAAATGACACAATCTAATTAACTTTTGGTTAAACATTAAAGAATATGAACAACTTGCTGAGAAAGCTCTTAAATCATTATTACCATTTATGAGTACAGAATTAGTAGGAAGAGCTTTTTTTTCATATATTTTTTTTTAAAAATAAGTATCGAAACAGATTGAACCAGATTGAATGCAGCTGTAGACTTAAGGGTATACCTCGCATCTTTTGAAACAAATTTCAAATAATTATGTTGTTCGAAACAAGTACAAAAATCTCATTAAATTTATTTTATAAAAATATTTGATTATGATAAGAAAATATATTAATTGGTTTTTTATAATTTTGTGTTTTTATTAAAACCATTTATTAGTAAACGAAATATGACAAAAAGGCAAATCAATCTAAATTATTTTATTTGAAAGAATATATCAAAAAAGCATCATACCCAGAAATTAGACTCTCGTTAATTCTTGATCATCTATTGTGGATTACTAGATGTAAGCTAGTATTTAATCATCAAAATTTTAATCCTATTAACTTCATACTGAACAATATAAAGAAAACAAGAACAAGAGATAGCCTGATAACCCCTGAGGTTACTTTTACCATGACTTGGGACATGCTGGATTTATCCTCTCCATGGCCCAACCAATAGCAGGATGCTCCGAAAAAGAAAAAACAGACTCAAATTCGGGAAAACCAAATGAAGGAATGAGAAAACATTGTACAAAATATATACCAAATAACCTTTAATGTAATAATGTAAACTTTAATAAATTATTTTGGAAAAAATATGAAACTTTGAACAAATACATACATATAAATATGTTACAGTGAGTTTATAATTTCAGTGACTTTATAATCTAGCGTGACGTTTAGGAGTATTTCAATGTAATTTGTCTCATTATGAAATGTAAATACATACATGGTCACCCTATAATATTTATAATGCAAATAAAATAACACACTCGCAATAACAAATTTCACGAAATACAATCATTTTTACAAAGTGGTACAATTTAGCATCATGTACTACCAAGTGGTATGTGAGCCAAAAAAGGTTGGGAAATGCTAATTTAAGTCATTGTTTAATGTTTGCTAATGATGTATAAACATATAACATGGAATGGTTGTCATGACACATATATGTTTGTACATTTTTTAGTGTTTATTTTGAATTATCTAATAATTGGTATCTAATTTACTTCACGTATATATATGTATACAGTTTGGTAATATATAATTTCAAATTCAATTATGCAATACTGCATTGATAAATTATATCTATATAGTTATTTACATTTATTTCTTCAACTTTGAAAACAATATGCTAGCAACATCTTTTAATCTTTTCAGATATAAATCCTGACTAAAAATAGTCCAACATTTCCAATGGCTATGCTTAGTATAGATGCAATTTTAGGCTACCCTCACAAATTCTCTTCTTTACAGAGTTAAAATTTTACTTAGTGATTAAATTTTGTCTCTCAGTGAGCATATCAGTGAGTTCATTCTGGCATATTCATCCCTAGCCTAATTTTGAAAGAACATGAAACTTAATTTGCTGTACCCCCTTTCTAATCCTTCAATTACAACTATCTTTCCTGGCCTTCCCTTTCCCTATATTTTGGTTTTTTTCCAAATGAGAACTTTATATGGACACATATATTTTCTTTTTTCCAAATTTTTTTTTTAAGTTTATGGTTTGAATTCTACCATTTAGGGATCTCTATTGTAGACAATACATGCATTTGCCTAGTAACCTCTTCCCTGCTCTATTCTTGAGCCTTACTGAATTTTGAGGATTATCTAAATTAGAGTATCCATAACAATGTGTGGATAGACTCAACAAGAAGTTTTGGTAGTTCTAAGGTATTTTAGCAACTATCCTAACATATACTCTCATAAACATATTATAGGATCCACACTATTTTTATGTTTCACCATTATTTTTTATCTATACTTTTATACACATTATTTGGAGTGAAATCAGCAATCATATACTCATAGTGGTTGACTAAGATATGGTTTTAATATTCTGGCAGTATATGCACCTCTAATCTCTCCATTCACATTTATCCAAAAGGTATTAGGGCCTGTTCATTTCACAATGGTATGTGATGGAATTTGATAATCACTTTATCACAAATTCAAAGTGTGTATAGACTTTTATTTTCATTTTTACTCTTTTGTTTCATTATCTTAATTAACTGCTCATAAGCTTGGTGTCTAATAATTGCCACATTTGTTTTACAGATTATAGCAGTGGGCATCTATTTTATAAATAGTGTTGATATCTCATGGCATTATTGAGATATTTAGTTGGTATATAACCCATGTGTGATTAGCTGTCCATATCTTATATCTCAGTGCACATGTATGTTGTTGGATATCATAGTTGATTTTGAATGTTCTCTTTTAGTGTCTGCATCACAGTTAATTATCGTATATATATATATATATATATATATATATATATATATATATATATATATATATATATATATATATATATATATATATATATATATATATGAGCTTCATAACTGTTGCATAGTTTATGGAACTGGAAATTTATTTGCTTCTTAGCAGGCAGTATTGTCATCTCCATTATTACTCGATAACTTCCTATGATGTGGGCATTCTCTCTTGATTATAATGTGACTTCATAAACCATAACCTATACACAAGATGACTTAATCTATTGACTAAATAGTTATTTCAAAATTGGCTTCCCTGCTGAGGCTGTTTTCTTTTGTGGCAATCCTTTGAACATATATTAATTTTTTTGGATGATACTGCTATGTTCATGGGCCTTGTATTAAGAGAAAACTTTATGCTCTGAGCATTGGATGGTCTTTTTAATTTGCATTGCTTGGTTATGTAACTTATTTGTTTCCACACTATTCATGGGCAGGATCAATATATAGGAACCAATATCACTCCAACATGTTTTTTGGGATCACTCCTCCCAATTTAAAATTGATGGATTGATTTTTTATACTCTCTTCAGGTACTTGATGAATCCAATCAACAGAAAAATCAAGTTCAAGTGAAGTTTTAGCAGTAAAAGAATGCTCAGCACCTTGTTGGGATGTAAAAATAAAACCAGACAAGTTATTCTGAAAGACAATAACTTGTCATTGTTTATCTGAATAATGAATGACAATCTCATCATCCTTTTTTCAGATAAAAACTGATTTCCATCCAATATTCAAACAGGTTGACTCAAGTGAAGGTAGAATAGGTTAACTAGAAAAACCAGGTATAACCTTACTACATGCACTCTGTAGTATTTTAAAAAAATGTTCATGACTTTCCAAGTCTTCTGAGGCATCCTTTGAGGTTCCACCAGGGTACATCATAACAAACTTTCTATTGATGATAAATTAAAAGCATCTGACATTACTATTGGATAGCCTAAGAATCCAGCACCACTCCAAATATACAGACAATATTGATGATCATGAATAATGTGCCAGTCATGCCAATAATAAGGTATACAAGGTAAGATTTATTTTTACATTCTGCATAACTTCTTTATCTTCTTTATTGTCCAAGGTCATGGCAACTTTTTTAATGTTGTCTCCTCTGTATTACATTTTTGTGGAGTTTGCTGGAGGTCTGAATCAGGTGCTTTTCCCATGTTACTCTGAGTACTTGGGCTGAATATGAACTGTTGCATCCCCATGACTTGTGTCTTTTGGTATAGCTGGTGACCAATAATTCCAATCCCTTGGATCATGGCATCACTTAAGCATTTCAGACCTCATTCAAGGGTATCTATGGTTTCACCATGTGTTTCTATAATTTTATGACATGCTTCTATTTCTTTGTTTTCTAGGTGGTCAACTGGTTTAAAATTACACAGGTAACACTTTATTTCTCCTCGCATTTTATCTGCATGCTTTCTTGGTTTTCCTGGATCTCTTTTTTGAATGACTTTTCACTTTGGCATCTCAAGATTGTAAATCATTTTGGTATTGGTAATAAACTTATTTCTGCAATGAAGAAAAAAACTCTAGAGATAATAGTGTCTCCACATATTTAATCTCTTTCTGCAATTTTGTTCATATGCTATCTGCTTTCTCCTTCATTTCTTGATTCTCAGTTTCATGCAAACCATATCAGTCTTGTCTCCCATCCTGACTTCCATACTATCTATATTTATTTTTAAATTTATCTACTTTCTCCTTGATAAACATAACTTCAAATGCTTTATACTTTTTATACCCTTCATATCAGCCTTCAAGCTTGTCCTCATATTCTTAATTGCTTGGAATATTCATTCCATCTTCATAGCATCTCCCTTGGCCTGTGCTATATTGACTGTACTTGGTTGATCCACAACTTCTTCAGATGTTCTCAGGGTTTGGGGCATAACTTGGTCTGTCACTAGTCTCAATTTCAGACCCCCCACATTTAAATACACAAAGGCCCTCCATCATGGCTAACCTCAATCTCACATACCTCAACATCACTATCCTCCTCTTCATGATATGCTGTCTCCGTACTAGCTAATTTTTTCCACTTCTTAATATCATTAATCAAGCTGTCTAAATAAGTGTTTAGTTAACTCTTTTATAGTATTTTCCACTTCTTAATATCATTAATCAAGCTGTCTAAATAAGTGTTTAGTTAACTCTTTTATAATAGTATAATAGATAATTGTCACAGGTTTTTGCATTTCTCTAACCATTTTTCTTTTAGCCATTACTTTAGATTGGTTTAATTTTTAATGTCATGTTTATATGCCATTAGTCTTATAATCATTGCTCCACCTGACCAACCTATTTTATTCCTGATTTAGCAATTCATCATTTAGTTATTTTGTCTCCTGTTATTGCCCTTGCATTCAAAGCCTTGCATATTTCTTTTTGTTTAACTAGTGCATATGTTTAATGTTGGGTTTAGGTGTATTCCTATCAGATCATTAGGTATGCAAATTAATTTATATGATCATAATTACAAAAGTGATTTTAAGTCACTGGGTTTGTTATATTAGAAATAAGTTCAAATAGAATGTTACAAAAAGTCCAGTCCAATTTTTGGAACTCCTTTGCAATTACAGTATGTTCATGCCAACATGCTGTATACCAGATGTAATGGTCTGGTCAAAGACATGAAAAAAGAATGTTGCATCTGACTATGGTCAGACCTAGGGTTTTCATGTAGGATGCTGGAGATGGCAAGATGAAGTACATGACCTATGATTAATCCATCTTCAATAGACTAGCATGAAACTTCTCTATCAAATTTAGATGTAATTTGGGTCAATTCACCCACATCTCATCACTCACTTTTGGATATGTTGCCTCAGTATTCAAACTCAGGAAAAATTTACATTGGACTCTTTAAACAGAGATATACTTATGCATATTCATGATTATATCAGCTTTCCCAAGTTACCATTTATAAATAACCCTTATCTAATAATTTTTTAATGATAACACACTAATGTATGTGTGCATGTATATATAGGTATGGTGCTGGCTTTATAGATGACTGCAAAAACCTGTTAAATAAATTAGAGAGTTTTTATCCATTCAACAAGATTTACATCATTTATTTATAAATTAAATCATGTGTAAGCAATAAATAAAACTTGAATGAATCAAAGAGATATTAACAATATTTACAAGTGGATGTGAAAAGATTAGATATATATTTATAATTTAAATGCCAGTAATGAGCATCTATTATATTAGTGATTTCCTTAATCTGAAATTACCAACCCTTAGTCCCCAAAAATATTGGCTTTACTATTCACAAAGTTAACTAAATAAAATTAATTTAATATTCAACATCGATTTGACTCTTTGCTCAAGTTGTGATAACTTAACTTGCCTGAACACCCCCCTGTCATTTATTATACAATAATAAAGAAATATTATTCAATATAATAGCATAGCATATACACTCAGGAAGTTAATCATTTATATCAAAATAATTAAGCACTATCATTAGTTAAATGAATAACACATAATACAATTCTGTCTTCTTAAATGCATGTCATTAATGTAAAAAAAGAAATAAAATTCTTACCTCCAAATTTCAAGTTTATGGTCATGAATAAAAGGTTAAGTGCTTGGGATGGGAAATTGTACCTAGATTTTATTAAAAAAATATTCCTGCTAAGTTGAACCTTCTTTCCCCACTCTCACATTCTGTTAAGTTGGCCTCTCCCAAAATGTTGAATCATAATATTAAACATTCCCAAGATAAAAATGAAATAATAATAAAAAAATCAATAATACATTCACAAGAAAAATATTCATAATGCATAACATAAAAAAATTATTTCAGGAAGTGATAATCAGTTCTTGTTCAATTACTAAAGTCTTCATTTTATAGTTCATACAGTTTGCATGCTCTCCTCCATTGTTCACTACCACTGTTGTGTGGTACACTCTGGATAATTCTGCCTCAATGGATTTTGGTTTTCTTCGACTCTGCTGTTAAACATTCCATGCTGTATAGAGCAAATGTGTCAGGAGCTATAAATGTAAAGGTATGGCTATGTACTCTTCATGGGTATTGGATTAACACTCTCCCCAGCAACAATTGATTGTTCTAGAAAGCCCACATTGTGCTAGCTCTTTATGCATTAAGTTTAAGTTCAGATACAGCTTGAAGTAAAAAACAATATTTTTAAATGTGATAAAATGTGCTTGTTCTAGCATCTTTTGTGCTGGTATATATATATATATATATATATATATATATATATATATATATATATATATATATATATATATATATATATATATATATATATGCTTATTTTCCAGATTTGCATTCACATAAATGTTTGATTATAAATTTATTAAACACACATTGATTATGTAAGTAATATTTACCGAGGCTGTAACCTCGAGAATATGCATACAAAATGCGATAGTAGGGACCTCCACAGGTGTTTAACCACAAGCTTACGCTATGGAAGAAAAGAGGGGAATTCACCTCTTTTCTTCCATAGCTTATGCTTGTGGTTAAACACCTGTAGAGGTCCCTACTATTACATTTTGTATGTAAATGTTTGATCTAAATGTCTTTTCTTGAAATGATTTCCTAAAAATTCACTGACTGCTTGCCTTTATCTGCTTATTTTGTTTATCTGCAAAGTCTCTGTTTTTTTTTAAAATCCTATGTCAAATTTATTTTATGAAAATAAATTAATAAAAAAAATTTTGAATGACAGTTTTCATGTTGAAGACTCTTGTTTCAACCAAGTTAACTTTCAATTGCAACCTAGAAATTTTAAGGTTTTTTTTTTTTGTAATTTATTTTTATGGCTATTGTTGTTTCCATTTCTTAGCATATGGACTTTTTCATTTCCATTTTTAGTGTTATCAGTGTGTAACTATTGTTATGTTTATATGTGTATCACGATTATCGATTCCTGAAGTTAAATTATGCATTATTAGTTCATTCTTATTTGAGTAGTTTAGTATAGTACTTGATCTTTATTCATTACCATGATTAGTTTGTCATCGTTTAAGTCATTGTTTAACGTTTGCTAATGACGCATAAACGTATAACATGAAATGATTGTCATCAGACATAACATATTTTGTACAAATATTTTAGTGCTTATTTTGAATTATCTAACAATTGGTATCTAATTTAATTCATGTATATATATGTACATGGTTTGGTAATATATGATTTCAAATTCAATTGTGTAATACTGCTTTGATAAATTATGTCTATATAGTTATTCACATTGATTTCTTCAACTTTCAAAACAATATGTTGGTAACATCTTTTAATCCTATCAGATATAAAATCTGACTAAAGTATAGTCCAACATTTCTAAGGCTAAGGTCAGTGTGGGTGTAATTATAAGCTACCCTCATAATATATATGTATAGTGCCTGCATAGTTTTTTTTTTGTTTTAGAACTTTTGAAGATAATAGGTTTACTAGCCAGGTAAAACAATTTTAATAATATTATTTTATTTATATATTTATGTGCATATACAGTACAATGCATGCATGTATATATGGTCAGATAGTCAGCACACATATTGTTTATGTTTTTGGATGAGAAAAAAAGTAAAGAATCATATCATTTTATATGATTTGAATATTGGGAAATTATTACATTCTTTCATTTGTATCACTTACCTGAGAATGTTATATTAAACTCCGTGATAAACTTTAATGTAATAACATTTATTTATAAAATTATTTGTAACAGCTGCATAATTAAATGTTGCAAGTTCATTGGAACCATTTAGACTATTAATGCCATTTGCTTACTAATATTATTTATTAGCATTGTAAATAAAATTAGATAATTTTTCACTTAATTAGTTACGTAATAATTATTTTATTTATTCATTCATATCAATTCACTGTAATAATAATAATAATAATAATAATAATAATAATAATAATAATAATAATAATAATAATAATATTATTATTATTATTATTATTATTATTATTATTATTATTATTATTATTATTATTATTATTATTATTATTATTATTATTATTATTATTATTATTATTATTATTATTATTTTAAGTCCTGAGATTATTAATCATTTCTTACTTTCATTTTGAATATATTTGAAGCTACTAAAATTATCCTTTGACTTTAAATATAGATTATTGTAGAGCCAATTGAAATAGAATATTAAGAGAGTCTCCCTACATAAATTCATACTACTGAAAATTGACACCTGAACCTAAAGATAATTCTTTTTGCCTATATATACCATTACAATTTTGGCACTGCCAACTTGCAGCTTGAAAATAAATAGTATGAATAAATTAATTTATTGACGTGTGATTGTGAGTGAATTATTCATGTGGTATATAAAACTTTATTGTAAAAAATAAAATAAAAAATTAAATATACTCCTCTGGCTGGGACACAACAAACAGTTATATTTTTTATTTCAAAGGAAATTCAAGTAGATAGGTTTCTATTATTTGTGCATGTTACTAATTTTAATTTATAGGCAATAAAAGGAATGAAGGCAGACTCTGGACTATTATATTATGGTAAAATATTTATATATGCTAAAATATTGGTTACTTCTTAGATAATATTGGGTTTTACTAACAATTTAATACTATGGAAGAAACTAACCAAGATTTATTGGGCAGGCCTAATCTTGGTTTCCAAGAAATTTTTAATCTGATAAAAGGGTTAGAAGCAAAATTAAATGTAAAATTAGAAGTTAATTCTCAAAAATTAGAAGCTAATTTAGAAAATAATTCTAAAAAATTAGAAGCACTATCAACAGAAAATATGACATTAAGGGAAGAGGCTAAGAACAAATTCATAACCTTGAAAGGAAAGATAGAAGCATTAAGGAAAGAAATGAAAGCAGAGAATCATAAGCTGAATAAAAATTACAAGAATCTTAACAAGAATGTCAAGAATTAAAAAAGTAGATTATGGAAGACAATAAATTTCTATGACAAATATTTAAAAATTTTAAACAGGAATGGAATGTTCATTCCGACATGCAAAGAATAGAATTAAATTTGGAAAATGTTAAAGTTCAAAAGGATGACATAATTAAATTCATACAAGAGTATTGTATAAAAATTTCTAATGAAATAAAAGAGAAGGGTTAAAAGAAGTATATGAAAGGACTCAAATAGTATCTGGTACAGTAGTATATCAATTTTTGGAGATAGGATGTCAATTGGACAAACTGAACACTAAAATTAATGAAGTGGAACAATAGAATTATCAATTATGAGTTAAGACAAATGATAGAAATAGAATACACCCACATAATGAAACTGATAGAGGCAGAGTTGAGACAAAACAGACAAGAGATAGAGATTAACAGAATAAGAAGTTATAATCATCATACAACATAAACAACCAAAGAAAAGTCAGTAATACATGCCAAGATAGAAGAGGTAAAGACAATAATACAAACTGGATTTAGGCATGTTGATAGGTTAGAATAATGGATAGGTGAATTTAATGCCAAATTAATAAAGTAAAGTTGAAATGAATAACTGACCAAAGACAAAAGAGGCCAGGACAAAGAGCTAATGAAATGAGAAGAAATATAATGGAAAGTCCAGTGAATTAAAGATTTGCTTAAACAATTCCCAGCACAAGCTATTTGAAAGTCACATAGAATTGCAAGCTAAAACCACAAGAAATACAAAAATGTCTATTAATATTATAACTGAAGTAAAATAAATTAAGTTCCTCCTCCACAACCATTTATGTAAACATATTCAGAAAACAAGAACAATCATCATCGTCATCATCATCATCACCATCAACCATTATCAATCCACTGAAGGATGAAGGTCTTTCCAAGTTCAATCCATCTTTTCCTATTTTAGCTTCTCTTCTCCACATCACCCCTGCATACTGTCTTATTTCATCCATCCATCTCACATGTGGTCTCTTTCTGGGACTTTTACAATCTCTTGGAATCCAGTTTAAGATTTCACCTGTCCATCTATTATCTTCTCTTCTAGAAATATGTCCTGCCCAACTTCACTTTGGTCTTTTAATTTTTTCAATGAGGCCAGTAACACCTGTTTGTTCTCTTACCCATACATTGACTTTTCAATCTCTTCTTGTTACTCCCAACATGCATCTCTCCATACTTGTTTGAGTGTTTTGAAGTCTTTGCATTGCTCTTCTATTAAGTGTCCAAGTCTCAGATCCATAAATAAGAACTGGCAAAACACATTTATTAAAAACTTTCCTTTTCAAACACATAGGCATATTTCCTTTTACTATCAAGTTATTTCTACCAAAAGCACTCCAACCAAGTTTAATTCTATGATTAATTTCATCCATTATGTTTCCATCTGTATTAATAATCTGATCAAGGTATTTGTAACTGTTAACTTCTAACTCATCATAATCAATCTTTATTTTCATATTTTGAGAAAATCTACTAATAACTTTTGTCTTTTTAACATTTATCTTTAGTCCTACTTTCCTACTTTCATCTGACAACTTCTGCAACGTTTCCTGTAGCTCTAAAGCATTATTTGCAAAAACAACTACAACATCTGCAAAATCTAAATGACTTAAATAATCTCCATTTACTTTCACTCCTTTAGCTTCCCATTTTAATCCACAAAATACTTCTTGCAGCACTGCTGTAAAAAGTTTTGGAGATATGGAGTCATCCTGTCTTACACCCTTTTCAATGTTGATTTTCCTACTATCATTATGTAATGTAATTGTTGCTGTTGCATTTTTATAAATATTCTTTAAAATATGACAATACACCAATATAAATGGTAAAAAATGAAAATAAGATAGAATATGCAGGAGCTGATGAAGCTAAAGATAGTGTGGATTATTATAAACTGCAAATTTCCAGAATTACTAATATTAAAACTGATGACTCTTTCTGCAATGAAAATCAAGGTAGGTTAAAAATTAAACCCCTTATAGAAAAATATTTATGATTAGTCTGTCCAATAATAAGCCATCTTATTCAGATAGTAATACTAGTTTTCAAAGTTTAGTTCATGAAATAAACTTTAAATAAAATATTAAAAGTCAACATATAAATTCATATTATTGAAAATGTGAACCTAAAGGGCATCCCCTTTATCCAATACGTATCATTAAAATAAATACATTATCAAATAAGAGTCTAATAACAGCTATCAGAATGATTGATAAAAACAGTCAACCTTTTCATATTACCAGTAATACTGTATATGACATGAGTGGTCATCATTATTGTAAATAAATAAATAATATGGTGTGAGTAATGATATGTTTATTCTTCACATTTTAATATGATATTACTTGCGGAAATCTAAATATGTAATGAAAATAAGAAATATTGTATAAAAATTATAGAACATTGATAATGTAAGGAAAAGAACTACATTGGTTTTTGCAGAGTAATTTTAATTTTGATAATGGATTCATTTTACATGTTGAAAATGATGCGAGAAAAAAACTCAAATTGACATATTTTATAAATATTTCAATTTATTTGGGGTCTTATAATTGTAAAAAGTTGAGAAAAATCACATACTGTTCAGTTTTGTAAAATATCTATGAAATTAAATTTTATTTGTAAATAGAATGCAACAAACAGGGTAGAAGTGTAATAGATTAACTAAACTGAACATTTATTCCTATGTTTTCATATTAGTATATTAAATTTCATAAAATTAAGTTGTTATTTATATTATTATATAAAAAATTATTGTGTGTATTTATAAAGATGAAATCAATCTTATGGTTTTGCTTAAGTAACTTGTATAATTAGACAAGACTAATAACTTCAAGTTGGTTTTATTATTATGTAAACAATGTTGTAGGTGTAATATAACTAAGATCAAACAAATACAGATATTGTTCTTTATGGGTTTAATGTTGTTGTGCTATTTTGTTATCAATGTGTTTTAATAATAAAAAAAACCAGTTAATTATAAAATAAAAGTAAAAAAAAAAAAGTACTCTTTTATCTGCCTCTATAGGAAAATTAAAATTTAAGAAAATAAGAAATTCTTTAATCAAAAGAAAGGGAAAAGGCTACGCACTTTTTTCTTTCAAAATTTTGGTTATTTGATATCTATTAATAATTTGAAATTAAACAAATTCCTTAATAATTTGCTGAAGGAATTTAACATAGAAGTAAATAATTATAAAATATAAAATTGAAATAATATTATAACAAAAACAATGGGTAAAAAAATAATTAGTTTAAAAGAAATCAGTTCTTTAATTAATTAAGCTGTCGTTTGAATAACAGGATGTAATTGTAACACATGGTGATATGTAAAGCCAGGTTTTGGAAAAAGTTATTATTTCACATACAGCTGTATTTTCAATTTCTCTTTTTTTTTTCATATTTTTGGGCTCATTAATCATAATTATTAGTTTCTCTTTTTGGCTCTTGCTATAGCGCTAGAAAAGAAAGAACTCAATTAATGGAAAAAATTTAAGAGGATTTCTGTAGACTAATTGCTATGAATGAAAAAAAAATACATGCTGTTTATCAAAAATATTAATCTTGAAAACTAAGTAATTATTGTTATTGTTTGTTTTATTCAAAAATGTCTGAATCAATTATTCTGGCTAAATTTTTATCAAAAAAGCCTCTATTTAACAGTCTTTGGGATTGCTTTTATCTCTACCCATTATAAATTACATTATGTAAATGACTGAAATTATTTATAAACCCATTGTATTTTGAAAGGTTGCTGCTGGAAAATAATGTCTAGCTGATAAATAAATGAAATATAATTGAAGTCTATTTCCATTATCTAATATTAATTATTAAATGTTTAAATGCTTTTAAACTTTATTTAAGCTTCTCAAACACATTCAGCTGTTAGTATACCAGCCATATTAGTGTATAACATATTTTGAGTAGTATTATTCACCTTTTTCTTTAGATATTTGTGGACTATCCAATGACGTTACTATCAAGGGAATCCAACCTGGGATCTTTAGATTTGTGAGTATTAAACTTAAATCAACTTTCTAATCAACTGGCAAATCTAAAGTTCCCAGATTCAATTTCCTGGATAGTACTGTCATGGCTAATCCAGAAACATCTGAAGGTGAGAGCAAAAAGGACCACTTGAAATATTGTGTTATATACTAATCTATGTGCTATTGTATTTGAAAAGTTTATAATAAAGTTTGAAGTTTTTTTTAAATATTTAACAATTAGTATTAGATGGTGGAAATTGTTACAACGACTATATGATCATCATTAAACAGAAAGAAATTTTCATCATAACATGTGTTATGATGAAAAATTCTTACTGTTTAATTTATATACTATCTTGCTCTAGCAAATAAAATTAAATAATACAATCATCACTAAGCTTCAGACAAATAACAACTGAATTAATATCAAAACATTTATTGCATTTATTTGAAGTAATTATATATTTAAAATTTTAAAACACTTAAACAAGTTACCATTTATTATGGTTGGCAGAATTAAAAATGCATAAATTTTGATAGTAATGACTACAATTTGGAAAAAATACCATAACACTTTCTAATAAAATCGAACACTTCCAACCATATTGTCTGGTCTTATAAAAGCTATTTCTCACACTCATTCCGATTTACATATGCTATTTTAAAAAAAAGTGGCAATATCTACTATTTCCAGAGGAATTACAGATCATGAGTTATTGTTTTGAACACAACCATGTGCTTTTTGTCATCATATATCTTTCAAATAGATCTTCGATTTACAATCAGCTTCTCCACATCAGAATGAATAATTAAATTTCTTGACCTGGTTGTACAATAAGTTTGTTATGCTATTAGTTATATGTTTACATTATTTCATTGGTCAGCTGTATTGTGTAATGAATTTAAATCTTAATAATTTTATTGTTTGTCTAATTCCATTATTGATGATAAGCTTAAAAATTTTTGAGATAAATTGATAGCTGTCTAGATCATTTTCTTACTTAAATTTTCTGGTCTGATTCGATCATCATCTGATTTCTGTAGGTTTTGAAATTGGAGTTTCTGTTTGTCTCATCAACATATGATCTGCTTTTACATTCTAGTCATTCATTAAGTAATTTAAATTTATGACAATGCTATCCATAATAGGATTGGAAAACTAATGCATGCAATTTCTTTATATTTATAATTATTTCTGGAACCTATTTTGGTCTCATTGAACAAAGGTATAGTTTATGGATATCTATCTGCATTTTAACATTTTCATCTGAACTTTTTTTACTATGCTGGTCTGGTCTATTGATTGTTATATTATGTTAGTGCCAGTACTATTAATTATAGCATAGCCATCTGTATAACTTGCATAATCCATGGGTTACTGTGCAAAACCCTTAGCACTTGAGGGAAGCAATCTAGAAAAAAAATTACTATTCTTGGTATTCAGAAAATATAACTATTTTTAATTTGGGCTCCAGGAAAATGTATTCAATAAGCTGGATGCAGCTCTTTTGATTTTTGGATTTTAGTATCAGCAGTGATAAGTGTGTTTATATGCAACTATAGAGAAATTTGTTATTTCTATAAATTAAATACTGGTTAGCACTTTCAAGAACTTATGGCATTCTCATATTGATAACAAGATGAAATGTTAATTATAATGGAGACATATGTGTAATTGTATATATTTAAAAATATTAAAATTTTATTTAAATTTCAAAGTTAAATATTTTAATTAGAGCATCCATTATTTGGAGAGAGGGAGGGAAGGATGAGTCTGTATGGTTGGTAGCATAGCAAGTGTTTGTTATTTTCCTCTTTGAATTATTTCATTCAATTAATTGGATGGTATAATAGAAGAAGATAAGTTTGTCCTTTAGTACTCAAAGAATATAGAACTATATTTTGACTTGTCTTAGACTCTTTTGTATAAGTATTGGTATTGAGAAAGGCATGTACATAAGGAAGCTCAGGATTCCACATTATAGATTGACTGACATCTAGTTGGGGAAATTTTAATTTTGTAAGCACTGCTAGGGGTATGTTCGGGTTCATATTTCCATTATAATTATTGTTCTTGTTGTCATGAATACAAAAACGCCATAAGTTTTTGAAAGTGCTAAGTCATATTTAATTTATAGAAATGGTAAGCTTTTCTATAGTTGTGCATGAGCACCTTTATTACATTTATTACATTTCATATAGAAGAAGTATAAACATTAATGTCATTATATTTATTAATAATAGCCATAAGGAAATCACACTGACACATATGCTGTGTGAATTTATAAAGCAGAGAATATTATCCCTTTTTAAACATAAGATAGAGTTTTTCAAAAGATAAGAATAAATCCATCTTATTTTCGTTATGTAAACTCATATATATATATATATATATAATCTCAGTGCATAACGCTATACTGAAATAAATATACAAATATTAAACGTTAAATCACCCCACATGGTTAAAAACCCAGTACCGTCCTCTGTGAACAAATATATAAATACGAACTCTAATGTATTTATATATTAGTTCACAGAGGCGGTACTGGATTTCTTAACCATGGAGGGTGATTTAATGTTTAATATTTATATATATAATGGCACGTTATATATGATTTGCTTTATTAATTATATATATACGCACATTAATCTAAAGCATTTAAAATGAGAGCATGAAGACCTTAATTAATCACTTTTAATTCCATTCACTATATTTTAATAAATTATATTTGCATTTAGATGTAATATTAAATATATATATATATAGTTATATATATATAACTATTTATTTATTTATCTAGTGCTAGATAAATAAATAATTAGTTAACATATTTATTATAAATTTGCTTTGCGATTTGTTTTTATTAGTTTGTCCATTTCTTTGTGAACTAGCTGCCTTAGATTCTGACCTAATTTATGAACCAATATATCTTCATAGTCCTTCTTTAAGTCTGTTTTTGTTATTGGATTCATTTTATTTTATCATATCTTATAATTTATTTATTAAAATTGCTGTGCTCAACTGCAAATAATTACTACAAATGGAAAATCTTTAATATTTTTCAGACATATTAACGGTTACTCTTGCATCAACTAGAAGGTGAATTTGATTATTTTGTAATATGCAATTATTTTACTGCTAGATTATTGTTGATGACTATGTTTATTGCTAGCAATAGCCTAAGTATTTTTAATACAATGTATACTACATATTCAGGGCCTAGATCCACTAATATTTATTAGCATGTCATTCAGGATAGATTCTGAATCAGTGTTTTTTTTTTTTTTAATATAGAATTTTATTCAGAAATTTGGTTACAATATATGATAATAGTTAAACATATAATATATTACATGATAATCAGGGGATGAAAGCTCAATATTGATATCTTGTTTGACACCAGCTAAAAGGACTAATATGAAGCATATCAGTGAGTAACGAGTCCGGAATAGTATCTTGTTGTTATAGATGACCACGCTTGCATGTCTCATATATTTCAGCGATAGGTCTAATCCTTTGTCCATGCTTTGCACATAGTTTATATAATTTTTCATTACTCTTAGATTGTTGTAGAATGGGATATCCCATCATAATTCTAGCTATCTTAGCATTTTGTTTTTTTTAAGCAAACAACTTTGATATATCCAGTATGATGGCAATGTTATAAATATCTGGGTGAATATCTGATGATTTCATGTTGCTGATTATTACATTAATAACAAGCTTTTCTAATGGTATTTGAGAAGTGTTTTATATTAACAGTATTTAACAATATTTGTATCCAGATATCATCTATTTTTATTTTAATTAATTGGATATTTGTCTAACCCAGATTTTTTACTGATGAGTATAATTATGAACACAGTTTTTTTTAATAGAAACACATGATTTGCTGTTGATTAAACAAGAGAACATCAAAGAGATAGAAAAATCAAATATGATGATTGTGTTTACTTACAGCTTGAATCTTACATTGCAATTTTTCATTTCAAAGATAAAACAGTTTTTCAATGCCTCATTAAATATATCTTTGAAGTCATAACTCAATACATGCTTTTAGAGCCTTGTAGCAAAAGTCTAGCATTTTAAATATACTATCAGAGGTTAAAATTGTATCTCTATAATATAATAATTAGTGATTTAGGACAAAAATATCTTCAGAAGAAATACTTTTTTTTCCAAAATCTAACTCAAATGAAAGCGTATGATATGATTGAGAAAGTAAGATTTAGTATGACAGAGGTCACAACAAGGTCATTAGTCTTGCTTCTGATATTTTGACACAATTTGCCTTGAGAAAGAAAGAACTCAATCCATATACATTTAGTTATTTCCTAGATTTCTCAAATCAATCTTTACCAGGTTACAATATTTACAATTCTAACTTAATTTTATTTTATGCCTTGAGTGAATTTCTTATATATATTTTCGCTTTTTCATAAAAAATGAAGAAACTGTTATCATTTGATTATTCTTTTTTAATTGAGCTTTATCAATAATGTTAGTTAGTATTAATGTTTTAACAGTGACAATGATTTAATTAACTCACATAAATAAATCCTGTCATAGTATGTTATAAATGAAATACAATTAATGTGATGTCAAATTTTGTACTATCTTTATTTATAGTAACATGCACCTGCAATCATTAAAAGAGTTATTCCTAACTATGAATAGAGAAATTACAAAACCGTTTTTGACAATAACGACCAGCAGTTTAAACAGATGCCATGATTATTCTAATGATAATAACTACAAATTGCATTTCACTGATATAATAATTATACAAACTAAAAAATATTGTTTGCATCATATATATATATATATATATTGCTATATACTAACTCCCCTTTAATATATTTCTTAAATTGAATTTTTCTATAATGTTTTGAGCTTTCTAATTTAATAGATAAATTATTGAACAATGTAGACACATTTTAAACTGTTTTATATAAGGTTTTTTGAAAACACTACAGTAAATTTTTTTTTACAAAATGGTGTATTCAAAAAGCGTATTGACCAATAAAAAATTATTTTTGTAGCCAATTATTTCTTTTTATATATAATTTTCTTCTATTAGATTAATGATTTTTTTCATAGTAATGCTAATTTATTAATATTAGAAAAGTTTGTAAAATCATAAAGTGTTAATCTATACTTTATGAAAAATTCACATACACACACACACACACATATATATATATATTAAAAACCAGTCAACACTTAGACAATCCCAATATCAATAACAATCAATAATCTCAAACTGTTGTCATATATACATAAGACAAATAAAATGTCTGTTAATGCAAAAACTATTGTAATAATAAAAATAATAAATACAATGATATTTAACTACACCTGGGTCTCTTTTTATGCAGACTTATTTAACACGATTTTGAAGTTACGCGATTCGTATTTCACCGGAAGTCGATTTCCGATAATGCGCTATTACTTTAAATAATAAATTTTGCGCACTTATGTTATATTGAAAGTAATAGCACATTATTGGAATTCGACTTTCATCTTAGTAATTTCAATATTTTCAGTGCTTTATAATAGTCAGATTTTATGCAATAATGAAATTAATATCATGATTTCCACATTTTATGTACACATATTAAATTTTACAAGCTTATAATGTAAATTTGTTTAAACATTGTGCATGTTAATTTTAAATCACATTCTGTTTTGTTATTTAAAAAAAGAACATAATCAATTATTATTTTCTTATTAATGACATTAATCATTAACGTGCTCTTAAATTCCAACGAGAGCTAAATGGTTGTATGTCTGGATATCGCGAGCTTCATAAACAATTAATAAAATCTTCATCTTAAAAATTAATTACTAATTATGTTGTCACCAGAAAATCATAATAATTAAAATGTGTATAAAAAAATGTAAATTACTGTATTGTAAATTATGCATAAAAATATATTATTTTGAATAAAATTAAATATTATAGTTAAAAAAAGTTTGTCTTGTATCAATTTATTTCAAACTTTAAATTTTTTTTTAGTCATATTTTTTTTATTTTTTTTGCGTGAATTTTAAAGTAATTTTACATTGGTGCTTTGCTTTTACACAAATTTTGAAAAATCACAGACTGCATCCCCCCTTTTTCAATGTAAGTTATGTCTATTTTTGCGTGATTTTGTTTGTCCATGCTTTCTGAGGAACCTATCTATCGCGTAAAATGAGACCCAGGTGTATTATATATTTGTACTTCCGATTAATTACTTTGGATTGAAAGATTATATATAATGGTCAATTACCATTATATTTAAATTACCATTATATATATATATATATATATATCACGAAAAATATTTAAAGAAAAAATATTTTTGAATTTGTAGAATATTGTTATAAAATATATAAATTTATTAATTAGTGTGTTAATATGATGATTCCAACACATTTTAAAATCTATTAACATTCAAAGACATGTAATACAATTTACTTGTTCTACTTTTATACACTTATTAGCACTATATATTGCATAATTATTATATAGCCAATCATATAAATATAGATGTATATCAGCATTTTTATATTTCATGTGAAAAGAGCATATTAGCATATATATTTTTTCTCCATTTATATAAATTCATTTGGCAAAACACTAAAAACAATTATGTTCAACTTTCTTGAAATTTTTTTATAGAAATATTAATACTTCATAAATGTTACCAAAAATCACCCTTTTTTTTTATTTTGTTGTAATATTCTATAAATACAATTTATCCAAACCACTTTGAACACTTTTTAGCAAAACTCTTTATTTGTATAAAAAACGTTTTTTAAGAGATTAAAGTGAACTGGCTCTGAAGAAAACTGCAGGAAAATCAAAACATAAGGCATACAAATAAAGAGTTTTGCTAAAAAGTGTTCAAAGTGATTTGGATAAATTGAATTTATAATATTAATACTGTTCTTTACAGTGATAATAACACAAATCAATGGTATATTGATATATTGATCTTTCAATATTAATATTTCCTAAATCATTTATAAAAATCAGAAGACATAATGAACTAAATATAGGACCTTGATAGTTTCCATATACATTTTTTTTGCTTATTACTAAAAACACTTGATATTTTTAATATGACATATCTATTATTTAAATAATTTTCGAAAAAAAAGTAAGCTATTTTTCTGTAATTCCACAATTTTTTAAATAGTGAATCATTGTTTATGCTCAAAATTTAAAAAGAATATAGTTACATTTTTTAATCATTTAATACACTATTAATTTTATCTGTAATATTCTCCATTAAAAAAGTTTTGTATCTTCTTTCTATGAATCCATATTGAATTTTATTAAAAACAGTTTTATCTATTTTATAAAATTTATTTTTCTTTTATTTTAGCATTTGTAAAAAGAATGCTCTGTGGTTATCAAATTTATTTTATCACCAGCTTTAAAACTGTTTTTAAAATAGATGCTTTTAATAATGCAGAAAATCGACTACTTATTATTATTCTATTAATCATGTAAATTATAATATCTGGTGGGATATCAATATTGTTTATGTCTACCATTTTATCTCTCTCTCTGAATTTATATTAACTCTACATCCACTTATTTTTTCGTATATATCTTCTTGATTTATATTTGGCATAAATATTAAATGAGGGTGTTGACTATTATATTTTTTTAAAATATTAATATCATATTTAAATTTTTTTAGCTTGCTAATTCTTTCTGCAAAAATAGTATAAAAAATATTTGTTAGAAAAAAATTGTCATTTATATAAAAATATTTTTAAAATCTTCATCATTTATAGAATTTGATTTCCTTAGTAATATTTCAGTTAATTTTTTTATAAGTTTTTATTTTATAATTTTTCTTTTCGTTAAAAAAATTTATTACAAACAATCGTTTCCTGTTCTTTTAATAGAATTAACTTGATTTCTTAAAGCGTTATACTTAAGAAACAAATCATGAGCGTGTTTAGTTTTTTTCATATTCCTTCCATATTTTTTGGTATTAATTATAAAATATCCAATTTACATTGAAAATAACAATAAAGATATTAATTAATTAGTAGCAACAATATTAAACAATAAAAGTCTGATAAATACTCTACAATAAGTCAAACAGATTATTGCTTTTATATATATATATATATAATATTTCTGTAGTTAATAATTTCAAACCAATATACTACATGTAACATTATTTAAATTATAGCTTACACAAACACTCTCATATATATTGACGCGTTGAGGTTTATGTGAAAGTTGGAAAATGTTTAAAATAAAAAAATCAAAACAAAAGCTACATTATTATTGTTAAAAAAATTATTTAAAGTTTAGTTAATAGAGAATAGTAATTCATATTGGATATGGATCAATAACATGGCAAAACGTGATATGTGTGTGTATTATAATAAATAAATAAAATCAATATTAAAATATTGTATTTAAAATTAATATTTTTAACCAGTATCTAGAATAATTAATAACAGAATATGTTTGTTATTCTAGATTATTATTTATTTATTATCACGATTTATATACAGTATATATAAATATTTGTGTTATTTTATTTATATAAATTAAGTAAAGTAATATTTATTAAGGCTATAACCTTAAGACTATAGACCCTTAAGACTATACACCTATAGATAAAATATTACTTTAAGACTATGCCTTTATAAATATAATTATTATAAATTAACTAAGTTATAAGAACAAAAAAACTTAAGTTGGAAAAACTAGTAATATTTAGTAGAATTATCGCCTGCTAGGTAAAAGAGCTCATTTTTTGGGAAAAAAATAAAGAAGAATACAAATAACAGAAAAACATGTATTTTAAATCTCCTTTTTAAAAACTGAGCCACCATAATAATCATCTATTTTAAGTAATCAAAATCAAAAGCATGAATTGCTAGTGAATAAGTAAAAGAAACGAATTTGTCCCATTTCCTAGAATATTGGATGAAGGAATTAATATGAAATAATAGAATTATGTAATGCAACTCTCCCTTCAAAATTAAAAATCTAACCTGGAAAAGTATTATGATAAATTTCTCATATCCGACATGGAATATCATAATTTACAATAATTCTTATCAATAAGGAAACACGAAAAAAATATTGTTTAAAAAAAACAAAGTCGAACATTTAAAGCTAATTTTACTACCAATGAATCTAATCAGCTATTATTGTATCAGCTTCAACAGATCACTGTTCACCCGAAGATAAGGGCAATTAGTAATTTATTCTGAATTACACTATCCAAAGCGAATATAAAAATGTTAATCTTATTGTTTTTAATTAAAAAATATAATTCCCTGAAGCTTTAATTTTAAAGCAGTTTTAATAACACTTGTATCTAGTAAGTATTAATAGTAAAAAATGAATGAATTAATACTTAATATGCATATGCAAATTAATTATAAAAATGATTGTTTTCGTTAATGTTAATTTTTATTTATATGGTTAACATATAAAACTTTTAATCACTAAACACAATTATAATATTAATTTTGGTAAAACTGACTTTTAGCGACCACAACTATTTCACTATCTATTTTTAAAAATTGAACTACACCCGGGTCTCATTTTATGCAGATTTATTTAATGCAATTTTGAAGTTATGCGATTCATGTTTCTTCTTAATATCTTTGTATGTGCTTTTCTTTTATGCGATAAAAATTATTAGATCATCAATTGAGCTCTGATAATGAACTATTACTTTAACTATTATAAATTTCATGCACTCATGTCATATTTAAAGTAATAGCACATTATCAAAATTCGACTTCCATCTAATAATTTCAATATTTTCATCACTTTATAATAGTACTGTAATAGATTTTATGCAATAAAAAAGTTCATAATTCACTTTTTAAAATCAGGATTTCTCCATTTTATATACACACATTAAATTTTACAAGATTATAATGTAAAACTGTTCAAATGTTATAAATGCCTATACAATGTATGTTGTTGTTTTTGCATTTTAAATCACATTCTATTTTTGCTTTTTAAAAAAAGAGTACATAATCAATTAATCATTTAGTGTCCTCATGTAATAAATTTTACAAGAATATAATGTAAATATGTTCAAAGGTTAAAGATGCCTATACAATGTATGTTGTTATTTTTGCATTTTAAATCGCAATATATTTTTACTTTTTATAAAAAGAGTACATAATCAATTAATCATTTAGTGTCGACAAGTTTATTTTTAAAAGTTGAGTAACAACGGTGGGCACAATTAAATTTGACAATTAAAATGATGATTTTTAATTGTAATTAACAATTTAAAAATTATGTAATGTGATCGGAAATTAAGGTGATGTGAAATGATGGAATTTGATTTTTAAATGGAATTGAAAATTAAAAAATTAAAGACAAAAATTAGAATTTAATTTTTAATTGTTAGTTTTAAATAAATTTTTCCCAACAGTGGTGAGTTGATGTCTTTTTATTATCGTAAGACTAAGTTCTTATTTTTATTTTAAACTTATAGTTTACTCTAACGGAGAGAAAAAACCCCCAAGAAAATGATTTTTTTATAAACAAAAATTTCAATTTTAGATCGCTTAGTGAAAGGGGAAGGATCAACAGTGATTGGAAAATGTTTTAGTTGTATTTCCTCTTGACTTTGTTTAAGGAGAAGCTACATTACCTCACATCACATCACATCATGATGAATCTGATGTCTTAAATAGCAATAATGATTAAAATACTGTACATGTATGAAAAAAAATGTAAATTATGCATAAAAATATATTGTTTTGAATAAAATTAAATACTGTAGTTAATAAAAAAAGTTTGTCTTGTATCAATTTTATTCAAATTTGAAATTTTTTATTAATCATATTTTATTTTTTATTTTTTTTATGTGAATTTTAAAGTAATTTTACATTGTTGCTTTACTTTTATGCTATTTTTGGAAAAGTACAGTACATATTCCCCATTTTTTCAAGGTAAGTAAAATCTATTTTTGTGCGATTTCTTTTGTGTGTGTTTTCTGAGGAACCTATCTACCACATAAAATGAGACCCAGGTGTATATTTTTTTTCATACTATGTAATTGTAAAGTATATCTAACTATAAATGTATTTCTTATATGAAGGTTAATAAGAATTTTTTTAAAAAAATTTACATTTTTATCCATAGTTGTGAGCTATGCACACAAGAAAATTTCCAAAAATGGTGGCACCTTTGTGCATATCCCTAAATGCAAATTCCTGCAGGTAGGATAAAAACAAAGCTCTGCTGGTATCAAATTGGTATTTTAGCTTATAATTTGCTCTCATCCACATATTTTCCACATTATTAGTGAGAATAAGTTTGTTGTCTGGATCAACAAAGTTTTCTTGGTGGATGAAAACAAAGTGAAGCTATATAGCACTATCTAGACCACTTATATTACTATATGCACACCAGCCATCAGTGATTATATGTGTACCAGGTAAAATGTGTTGCTGTATGAGAAGTTCCAGAGTGGCAGCTGATTTATCTTCAATTTCTATTAAAAACACTTTTTTGACCCTCTCTCTATGCCACTGAAAACCCAGTGGCCTTCTCTCATTGCCCCTCTATGGTGTTTTCAGTAAAAGAAATATGACTCTTCGATCTACACTATCCATGGTTCACCATTGACATCAAATCCTCTGACAAGTGCTGGATTTCTGTCAAAATATGTAGCACATTCTCCTCAGCAAAAATCACACAAGTCTATGACCAATCATTCGTTAACTTCAGTCTCACAAACAATAAAGTGCATTGGCAATTTATTTTAAGTTTTTCCACATGTGAACGTTAATATTTAATAGTTTTTGTTTTTTAAAAAAAAATTTAATGGTTTATAACCTAGCTCAAAATTACACACAAAATTGTTAAGTTTTTTAATTTTTTTTTTATTAACCTTCACGTAAAAAATGCATTTATAGGTAGATATACTTTACAATTACATAGTATGAATAAAATAGAGTTCAATTTTTAAAAAATAAATGCAAATTCCTGCACATAGGATTAAAATAAAATATAGTTCAATTTTTTAAAATAGAGGGTAAAAAGTTATGGCCGCTAAAAGTCAGTTTTACCTTAATTTTAATATATTTTAAAGAGATAAAACTTGAAGCAGATTAGAGATATATTTTTAATCTTTATTGTCAATTCTTTCTGAGAAATATACTTCTACTTTGATTTCATCAATATAAGATAACTCAAAGATATGTAACTGGAAGTGAAGCAGAAATATATATGTATTTCAAATCTTTATTATACAGGAAGAATTAAATATTATTAATTCATAATGTGATATATTTATGCTATGCTTCACAAATATAATATCCAATAAAAAATACTATTTAAAATGTAAATTATATATATATATATATAATTATTTTAAATTATGTTATAAAAATAAATGTTAATAAAATGTTATGAAATACTAGTTCATAATAATCTATCAATTTAATTGTTTAAAATACGTAAAATATTAATTTTAAAATTATAATTTATTATGGAAAGTAGAGTATATTTATTAATTTACTGTATTTCTTATTTTTATTTTATTTAGTGTATTAATTATGGTTATCATAATGATTATTTTATATAATAAAATTCTTATTATCATTTACCATGGTGTTTTTGATCTCTAAATTTATTTGGTTTTTTATTTTATTTTGTGAGTTAATGCAAAACATATCATTGATGGATATTGCATTTGGGTTTGTTATATTTATTTATTATGTTACTCTTACTTTAATATCCTAATATTGACTTGGAAGCATTCATTTCTTGTGCATGCATATATTACAGGCCATAAAGTCACTGTAACTGGATTGATGTGGTATTCACCTGATTGTTTAATAAACATTTATTTTTTATGGTGCTCACACTTATCAGTAACAAATTATAAATGTTTGCAAGTAAGTTAGATTATATACAATCATACTGTCAAGCCTCATTTACCTTATCTTTATTTATTTATATCACTATAATTTTTGGCTTGTTCAGATCATGGGCGTGATGATAATTTACTGTCCAGAGATACTTATTTAATCTGTTACATATATATATATATTCTCTGAAATGAAATATAATCAATTTATAGGACAACTATATATTTAAATAATAAATAATAAATTTATTAACATCTAATCGATTTTCATTCAAAAAATGAACCTTGTCAAGATATTATAGCAATTCAAAAAATTCATGTGATTTACATATTATCTTAACACACCATCTACTCGTCAAACTTAACTATAAAAATGTTTTTATATTTTCCAATTTTTATTTAATGACCATATTCCTCCTAACTTTATTGACCCTTTTACTAAAATCATACATTTCTCTTTATTTTCTTGTATATTGTATATACAATGATTCATATACTTTTCTTTCTTTATAATTTTTACAATATTTGAGAACTTCAATACTTTCTTTACAATTCATACTGTGTTGTTTCTAAAAAATGGCAAATGGTCCCTAAATTTAATATCTTTCCTATTTATTGTTCTGTCATGCTCTTTATCCCTTTATATCTTACTTTTTGCTGACTGACCTATGTATATCATCTTGCATCTTTTAAAAATAATTTTATAAATTATTCCTATCTTATCATTCTTATCATTCCTTATTTTAGAATTACTTACTAGTTTTTTTAAAGATTTACTATTTTACCATCCAATACCTATATTACAATTCATTTTTTCTTTTCTATCATTTAGAATTTTATATATGTCCTTGGAATATAGAATAAAAATCCATTTCTTATTTTTTCTTTCATTTTTATTGTTAACTTTTTTATATCTATTATTATTTCTTAAAATATTTCTTACAACCATACTATTATATCCATATTCAATGTATTTTTGGATTTTCAATTTTCACTCCATTGCATCCTTATCATTTAATGTAAGCCTGTCATTTTTTCTTTTATTCCTATTAGTACCCCATTTTTTGACACCAAGGTTGATAAGATTTTGGATGTATCATTCCTCTAATATTTTTATTCTTTATGTAGTGCTTTATTTTAATTTTTTCATTTTCATTCTTTTCTATTAATAAATCTAAATATTTTATTCCTTCCTTATTATTTTCTATAGTAAATTTAATATTAAACATATTTTTATTATCATCTTGTATGTTAGTGTAACTTTATCTTCAATTGGTTTATATCAGAGTAAAAAGTATGTTTCAGTATTTGTAAAAAAAAAAAAAATATTTCCTTTTTGAAAATTTCATCGGATTTCAAGGACATTTTAGAGAAGAATGTTTTTCACTAAAGGTGTCCAAACCTGACAAGAATATGAATTTAAACTTTGTGTTGTTAAAAATATTTGATTAGTTAATAAAAACCTGATGAAAAGTAAATCTGCTATCTACTATAATTAAATATAAAACATGAATATAATGATACTTCAAAATTTATGTGTTCTCATACTGTTATATTAATAACAATATCCAATCCTGACATTGGTTTCATTTTACTTCTTTTGGTATAGTACAATAATGAAGTTTAATAAACAAGAGATATAATGATGGCACACTTGAAGCTGTATAAAGTAATTAAGGAACATATTTTTTTCAGGCTAAATTAGAAAGCTTTTTGAACAAAATTCTTTTGAGTTGTTTTTTTTACTAAATTATTAAAATACTTCAACTATGTCTATATAATCAACATGAGACTTTTGAAATTAGGATATTTTTGATTAACTATATTACAATTTTGTTTTGTAAATTATTAAAAGATTTATCATCATAAGAAGTTTCGGTTGTCATCTGATCCTTCATGTCAGCCGCTAGAGGCGCGATTTCTAGCTAAATTTTTAGAAATATGCCATTTCCACAGCCGCACCCAAGCCTTTAAGCATTCTTTATAAAATAAATCCTAGAAAGATTGTTATCTTGGAATTAAGTCTTCTTTCTATGTTAAAAGGTAGACTGTTAACTCGGAGTTAAGTCTTCTTTCTATGATAAAATCTAAAGAGAATGTTAACTCGGCTTAGCGGCTAATGGTGTGGCTTTTTCCGATGCTAAAAGCAGAGGAAAATGCTGTAGTTGTTTGTGTCATGCACTATATTGTAATGCTGTGTTATGTATTTGATGTAACAATATCGTACGAAGGTGTGTTAATTTGATTGTGTCAAAATTATTTAAATTTTCATTGGTGCCTTTTTTTAAAGATGAATTGATGTACTGTTACATTTTAACAATTTTAACAGTATCGTGATTGTTCCTCATAAATTTGTATTCCTCCTAAATTTTCGATTGCAGTGGGTTAGCGTAATATTTTAAAGATCACGCTTTGAGCCATGTTTTAGTGAGAAATTTTCTGAGACAAAAAGTATGGCAAATTCGAAAACAGAAAATATGAAAAGATGGGAATTGCCAGACACGGAAGCCAGTGCTGTAACATTTCTACAGCAGAAAACATCCTGTTGAAAAAAAAGATGTTTGTGTGGTGAATGTATGAGGCTTGAGGTCCATAAAGATCTTTGGACTTTAATTTGTAAGTCTCGTTCTTGCCGAAAGAAATGTGCACTTCGAAAAGGCAGCTGGTTTGAGGGATTTCAAATGCTATTCATCAAGTTTTTACATTTGCTGCATTACCGGAGCCATGATGAGTTGACTGTACAGCATGTCATTAATGATATTAAAATGTTTACCAGTAAATATTATTAACCAAATTGATAAATAAAGTAACATAACATACACACACAAAAATTGTTGTTAACCAAAAAATGTAAATTATTATTTAAAAATACACAAAAACACCCCTCCCACTAATTGTTGTCAATCAAATGTAAACAAATTAAAGTAACGAAAATTATTATTTAAAGATCCATACCCCCCCCCCATTGTTTCTTTAATTTTGTCACTTAAATTTTTAAAAACAGCATTACTATTTAAACACAACCCAAAATACTATTTAAACGTACACCAAAAAAAGAGCCGTTCTTGTCAATAATAATGAAATTAAGAACTATTATTGTCCCATTGTCAAAAATATTAGGTTTTTGGGAAACCAAAACAATAATTTATAAACGAAAAAAAGTCAATCGGTTGTCAATCAAATGTAATAAATAAAAGTAAGTTCAATTTTGATTTAAACATACACACAAAAAACAACCCCTTTCTCCAAATAATTGTTGTCAGCAAACAAATGTAAAATAAAATAAGGTAAATTAGTATTTAATCATCATCCAAAAGCACCCACCCCTCTCACTAATTATTGTCAGCAATCAAATGTACACCACCACTAAAAGTAACGTAAACTACTATTCTTTAAATGGTTACATCCCTTTCCCCAATAATTGTTGTCTACAATCGTACATACAAAAAGACACCCCTCCCAATTATTAGTATCGGCAATCAAATGTAAACCAATCAAAGTAAGACCGTAACTTAAAACTACTATTCTTTAAATGGTTAACCCACCCTTTCACCCAATAAGTGTTGTCTACAACCGTACACACAAAAAACACCCCTCCCAATAATTAGTGTCAATCAAATGTAAACCAATCAAAGTAAGACAGTAACTTATTATTTAAACGTAACCCAAATTACTATTTGAAACTACACAAAAAACAACCTTTTGTCAATAAAAATTAAACAAACAACAACTATTATTGTCCCATTGTCAAAAATATTTATTCGTAGAAACAAAAATCATAATTTATAAATGAAAGGAAGTCATATTGGTCATCAATCAAATGTAAACCGATAAAAGTAACGGTTTTAATTTTTATGTAAACATACACACACGCGAAAAAAAAAAACCAACACTTCTCCCAATAATTGTTGTCGGAAATCAAATGTAAACCTATCAAAGTAACGTCAATTATTATTTAAAGGTCCATCCAAAAAAACCCATTCTCTCTTAAATTTTGGCAATCCAATTTTACAAAAACAGTAATACTATTTAAAAAAAACACAAATTACTATTTGAACACACACCAAAAAAAGACTCTCTTGTCAATAAAAATTAAAAAAAAACAACAACTATTATTATACCATCATCAAAAATATTATTTGGGAAAAATAATTCAGAAATGAAAGAAATTAAACTTTGTAAACAAACAAACAAACAAACAAAAAAAAATCAATATTAATAGAGAATCGCTGGCCCGGGAACATTATATTAATGTGTTTTTGATTAGAAATCGTGCCTCTAGCGGCTGACATGAAGGATCAGATGACAACCGAAGTTTCTTTACATTTATAATTAATGAATTTTTTTTACTATGCTGCAAATAATTATTTGAAAACAAATTATTATTTATATTTGAAGTATTCTTTGTAAATTTAGAAAAATCTCATAATTTTTATCATTTAGTAAAGTAAAATTTTATGTAAATGAGTAATGAATTTTAATGTTTGTTTTTACCTGGTGTTTTAAAAGTAATAAAGATACAGATATCTGTATTAATTGTTCTGGTATATTTTTAATCTAATGCTTGAATATCCTAGCACCTCACTGATAATTCCAGTAGCAGAAACCAGTCTGGGTCTGGGAATATTCTCAAAGCTTGTTAAGAGCTTATTTAGTGAGCTCCATATATAACAATTGTAATAATAAATAATCATAACCCCTAAATATCTATAATTGCAAGGCTGAACTAACTACCTCCCACTGAGTTATGAAATGGAAAGACAGAATCATTCTATCTTTTTATTGTTTTTTGATGCTTTATAATTTAATAATTTTTGAAGCAATTATTTTTTTTTATCCACCACTTTTGTGATATTCGAAATTGGCATGACTTCTATTACAATACAATATCCCAATTTCTGCCACTTATTGTTGCAAAATTTATTCATATTCAAATAAATTTAAGTAATAAATTTAAATTTATTTATTTTTTTAAAAGAATATTTCTTAATAAGTTACATTAAGTTATGCTAATAAATGACATTTAATTTTTAAATATTTAGTGATATAATTACAGATTCATATTTGGGTATTTTTGTTCATTTGTAAAAAAATTCTAAATCTGAAAAGGAATTTAAATGCAGATTCTTGGATTAATGATAATATACCTATATACATAAAGAAGACCTTTTGATGATGATTTTGCATTTAAAAGATTGAAATGTATTTTTAAAAAATTGTTTATTGTATGATATAATAAAACTCTGATTTGCCACAAAAAAAATATTTTGAAAGTATTGTATCTTAATTTTTTTAATTTATTATTTATTTATTAAAATTACTTTCCTATATCTATGCATAGAAAATAAAGAATTTGAAAGTTTTGCATTTTAACTATTTTATTTATTTTCTATTTATTATTTATTAAAATTTCTTTTCTATATATATAACTTTCTTTTTCTTTTGTTATCATATACGCTTGATTAAAATTATTTTGCAAGTAATTATTTACTATATATGTATATATTATTATCGATTAGATAAATTTACCTGCTTATCAAGAAATATCGTGACTAAAGAATAAAACATTCAAGAAGAATGGTTCTAACGTGTGAAAAAGATTACCACGTTTGTTTTCGTTTTTTTTTTTTTTTTTTGCTAAACTATTTTAAAAAATAATACTGTGTATAAAAAAAAATTTACCTGTTAAAGAATTAATCTTATATGTTTAATATATCAAGCGTAGAAAAAATGTAATTTTTTATAAATTATTTATTAACTTAAATATTAAAAAAAATATCCATGGCAATGATAATCATTTGAAATAGCGATTTATTTACTGAATTACATATATAAAATATTTAAATATACTCTACGAGATTATAAATATCTATGTGATATGAGATATGATTATATATATATATATCTGTGGTTGGCTATTTAATTATGTAGTACGAGTTATTATTATATTTACCCAATGTGTGCTTGTGAAAAGATGCTTCTCTTTCTCTAAAGTGCTTGCAGCCCTATCTCTGAATCAACGCATGTGTTACATAATGTCATAATTCAGCTATTCGTCATAAAAATTCTAAAGTTGTAATATATCTGGATCACAAATTATGGCATAAAATATGACAATCATTGCTCAATAGTACATTTTGTTTTAAATTGGAAAAACTATTGCTGAAGCAAAAACATTCAAGTAGGTTGCATAATTTCGTGTTGATAAGAAGAACAGTGAAAACAATTCTTAACAAGGTGCATTAAAAGGAAATAGAAACAAAGAAAAAAATTCAAAGAATAGCTTATATTTTTTAAAATGATTAGTGGGTGTCTGTCAGACACATTGAGGAACCAATTAGAAATCCAAAAATTACTGTTTATCACATTTTAAAAGAATATTTAAAAAAAATAAAAGGTGTGCATGCACTTTATATCTTATTTGTGGAGAATTAACCAAAAAAGATGACAGTATGCAGTCTTCAGAGACATACAAAGAACTGCAACTATGATTTACAATGCTTGTTAACCATTGTTATAAAATATGAAATGACAAGTGTTCAATATGAGCCATCAATCAAAAACTGGAACGTGGAATGAAGATTACAAAAATAAGAAACAAAAAAACTGTGAATGCTTTAGAGCCAAATCAAAACATTGATCACTGTTTTAAGGCATTATGCAACATGAATACGTTTTTGTAAGTTCAGATGCTAACTACTATTTGGATGTTTTGAATTGTTTATGACCCAAACTTTTGCATAAGTGACATATATCAAAAGCAAAGCCTGTGGTCATTGTCATATAACAACGTTCCAGCCCATAGCTTTATGATTGTGCATATGTGTGTTTAAGCATCTACTCTATATTCCTGATGTAATTTCCACTGACTTTACTATTTTATAATTAAAGTTGGCAATAAAAGGAGAACATCATGGTGCAATTGAGACCAATCAAAGTCTTGTAATTAATGCAAACAATTTCAATGGAGGACTTTGGGGGGACTGCTTTAAACAGTTTTACAATAATTTCCAGTGGTGTATTGAATCATAATATTATTATAAAAATAATAATAATAATAAAAATGTAAACAATGCCTTATGTCTTATTTCATGTCAGTCAATTTATATCTAGGACACACTATGTATAAATGTTTATGTTTATACTGATATATATATATAAAAGAAAAATTTTAATGGTATATATAGTATTATAGTTTAAATTCTTTTGTAGTGCTTTCAATTATATGGTAATCTTCATCAGCTTTAACTGAATTTCAAATTTTTTAAACTTAATGGTACGTATATTTTCATAAACTGTGTATGGCCATATTTGCAACTTGCCAATAACATCTTCCTTATATTTATCAATCATAATTGCCTTTTTAATTTTCCATACACAGGTTATAGAAATATATATAACATTAAGTTTAAAAAATTTGAAATTCAGTTAAAGCTGATGAGGATTACCATGTAATCGAAAGCACTACAAAAGAATCTAAACTATAATATTATATTTACCATTAATTTTTTTTATATATATAATATTTTATAACAGGTATTGTATTTTACATTATATATATATATATATGTGTGTGTGTGTGTGTGTGTGTGTAGTAGAAATAAAATGTCTGATAATTAAAACAAAATTGTAATTATAAATAAAATAATAAATTTAACGGTTTACAAACTATTATACACAATCCTTAAATCTGCAGAAGTACTTTTGGTTAATATCTTGAACCTGCCTCAACTGCCATTAAATTCAATGGCAGTTGACGCAGGTTCAAGAAATTAACCAAAAGTACTTATGCGGATTTAAGGATTGTGTATAATAGTTTGTAAACCGTTAAATTTATTATTACACACACACATATATATATATGACTGTGTAATATAAAATGAGATTATATGCATATATCTGTATATAAAATATATATTCATTTATATGTATAAGTATAAAAACGTCATGGTTTAGTGGCAGTACTAATTGTTTTCTTTATGATGTACAGTTCAAATATATTGGAACATGAAATTGTTTTATTTTGACATAGCTGAAAAGTTTCTTAGCAAGTTTAATATTTTCGTCATTAATAAAGTTTTACTTTCTGATCGAGGGGACTAGTTGCTATCCACTTTTGTCTTCCTGCAAGGTGTTAAAACGGAATGTAAACTAGGCCCCACCTTGCGTGAGAGTGTTGTAATGAAAATTATGCTACAAAAATATTATGAACTTGAAGTTCTTTGATTTACTGAGAACGATTCCTTTCTCATTAAAATTGAATAATTAACATAATTAAAAGAAGAAAAAACTTCAAACAAAAAAGTGGATATTGAATATTATTAATTAGATGTAACGTTTTTAAATGTCTTGATTATTTTTTAGTAGAAAAATTGTAATAATAGAAAAGAAAAATTTTTTTAAAGTGTATGAATGTTATAAATGTTTTAATTTAAAGTTGTATAAAAAATTATCTTTTTACAAAGCATATCATTGTAATATTTTAAACAGCATTAATCTGTTGCACATGCGCTTTGGATTTTAACTATAAAATGAATGAATGCAAACACTTCAAACACATGATAAAGTCTTTGGAAATTTTTAACTATAAAATGAATGAATACAAACACTCAAACACATGATAAAGTCTTTGGAAAAGATAGAATGGCCATTCTATCTTTTCCAAAGACTTTATCATGTGTTTGAAGTGTTTGTATTCATTCATTTTATAGTTAAAATCCAAAGCGCATGTGCAACAGTTTTATGCTGTTTAAAATATTACAGTTTGTAAAAAAACATCATGCTATATAAAATAATTGACTTAAAGCATATCATTATTATTATTAGAAAAATTTTCAAAGCTAGGTAAAGAAAATGTAAAAGTTAAAATTGATCTTTCATAATATTTATCTTAAAATAAATTTTTATTTTTGTTTGCTCTTTTTGGTAATATTATGGATGTGATTATTTTTGTATTAAAGTAATTTCTGAGACAAAATATCTATATTTTAAAAAATATATATAATTGCTTACCACAAAAATATCTATATTTTTAAAAAAATATATAATTGCTTACCAAAAGAGAATTCACTTTCTTAATATTTTTATAACATACTTATTTCTTTTACTATGGAAGATAAATACTTTTGAGAACATGTAGGACCTTGATACATATTATTAGTTATGCCACTATTATTTAATTATTAAAGTGTTCTTTGTGTTTGAAATAAAATAATATTTTAGCAATATTGATATTTTATTGTGTTCCCATGCACAGTGAAAACATTCGTTGGATTTTAGAGTTTATTATTTATGGCTACTCTGGTCGAGTTGTGAATGTGGGGTAAATTTGATTATTTAAAATAACATATTTTTGTACTACTTAAAATATTATTCGTATTTATTTTCATTATTTCACTTTCTTTTATTGTTATGGCAAGGCAATCCTTTTAACTGTTTTATAATGAAAGAGATGTTTTTGTTAAGATTAATTAACCAAAACATCTTAAACACATTTATGATATGATTTTATATATTTAATATTGTATGATTATTTTCCATTTTAAATATGCATTACCATCATTGCATACATTCAGTTTTTTAAGCACACATATAAGTACACATCTATGCCCTACTCACGATATATTTTATAGTAAGTGAAGAAAATTTCAAAAAAATAAGTGTTTTTTTTTTAGCATTTATTATATTTGCTTGGATCCAAAGGTGGTTCCACTATTTCTAATTTTATTTAGTGAAAGTATCAAATTTGTAATTGAAAATTATATACAAATTAAATTTCAACTCATAGAATCAATAATTTGTTTGATAAATTCTGGATATAATTATCATAATGCAATTGTTTTAATACTAAATTTCAAAGTTCTACTTTTATTTATTATCAACTAATATAGTTAATTTCTTTTCAGTTTTGAATATTTTTTATATATTTGTATGGTTTATTTATTTTATGTGTGTATTTTAATAAAAGTCTCAATTATTTATTATTACTAGTGATGTGTAAAATGTACAATTGTAAAATTTTGTATTTAATAAATGTAATATTTATAGCTATTACTTACTTTTTATGAGTATTATTTGCATTATAATATATTGGTTGTATTTTTATATTGGACTATTTCCATGATCTAATATAGGTATTGAATGTTTTTTTAAAAAAATAACTTTATTTAAATATTCCAAATATATTCAACTGTTAGTAATAGCACATCAAACAGGTTAGTATATGTGCAATGTTTCAAGAGATATTATTCTCCCCTCTTTTTCAGGTGTTGCTGGCATGACTAGTGACAGTACTAACATGGAATTCGAACCTGGATCCTTAGATTCTTGATTATTGAATTTTAAGGTAATACTTTAACCAACTGAGCCATTCTGCCAAAGGCAACAGTCAGTAGAAATGTCATATACTTATCTATGAGGTTTCTCCTGATGGTTTCCATATATTATGTATAGTGAGACTAGGTTGGCTTATGAGATTTTTTGCCATTGTCATGTGAGCAGCTTCTTTAAATTTTCTTCTTTGTACCTTTTCTTCTCTATCCAATATTTTTGTATTTTCCCAATTAAACATATGTTCATTGGTGCACATATGATCTGCTACCTTATACACATTTATTTTCTCTCTTCTAATCATCAGTTTATGTTGTTGCAAGTACTTTTCAATGGGACACCTAGTCTCACCAATATATATTCTTCCACATTCACATGGTATTTCATAGATGCAGATTTTTCTTTTCAGCATTTCATGTTTTGGCTTTGTAGATGTTAGAATTTCTCATAGTGTGATATGGCTCTGGAAAGCTGTTCTGATGTTATACTGATTACAGATTTTTCTTAATTTGTCTGCTATTTTTGGAATGTATGGGTAAACTACAGAACCAATAATTGTCTTTTCTTTTTTTTGTTTTTTTTTTTTTCTATTTAATATTTTCTTAATAACAGCTGATGGATAAACACTTTTCATAAGATTCGTTCTATATAGATCTTTTCCTTTTCCAAATCACTGAATTTCTGAACAAACTTCATTTGCTCTGTTCCATAGTAATAGTACAATTCCATGTTTTTTTTATTTTGGGTGTGATTGGATATATAGGCTAGGTATTTTCCTGTATGTGTAGATTATTAATAAACTGTGGTTTTGATTTTGCAATGAGGGAGTCTTGTCACAAAAAGAAAATTTGAAGAAGCTGCTTATGTGACAATGATAAAAAATCCCCTAAGCCAACCGAGTATGACTATACATAATGTATGGATACCACTAATCAACTTTGCTCTTAGAAAAAAGTGGAGTAATCAGGTGGAACCTCATAGTTAAATATCTGAAATTTCTACTGACTAATACCTTTGGAAGAATGGCTCAGTTGGTTAGAGAATTTTCTTAAAATTCAATAATCATGAATCTAAGGATCCAGGTTCAAATCCTATGCTAGTACTGTCACTGGTCAGGCCAGAAACACCTGAAGTAGAGGGGAGAATTATACCTCTTGAATTGTTGTGCATATATTAACCTGTTTGATTTTTTATTACTATCAGTTGAACGTATTTACAATATTTAAATAAAGTTAATTTTTTTAAAAAAACATGATGGAAATAGTCCAATATAAAAATACAACTAGAACACCTTTATCATAAACTTTTAAACACACACACACACACACACATATATATATATATCAATCCACTAGCATAAAACTACAATTTTTTTTTAAAAATGCCTATATAAAATTGAAGATTAATATCCTTTGCTATAGCCAGCTTTGTGGTATTCTGCCATCTTAAGTAGCAATATGTTAATATTTAAATATTATTAAACTCTCAGACCAGTAATGCTCCCACATGAATTACCTACTTTCCATAAATTGTGAATATTAACACAATTACACTGTTTATTCAATACATTATACATATTATTTATAAAATATGACTCTTTAATTTTTCTTTTCTTCAAATCATTTTTCATATGCAAAATAAAAACTCTATCAAAGCAGAATTCTCCATTTCAAATCACTGTATGTTCTGCAAAAATATATTTATACCTATCTGGAGAATAATGCAACTTATTATATAATAATTCATGCTCCCTAATCCTCTTTTTCAATGCACATTTAGTCTCACCAATGTAATTATATCTACAATGACATATCACTTTATATATAATATTACATTTTTTGCTTTTACCAGTAGAATCTTTACCATTAATAACCAATCTTTCAGTATTTGCACCAACTTTAAATGCAACACCAAAATGAGCAGATACCAATGATGTAATCTTATTACAAACAATATATATATATATATATATATATAAACAATACACAATATTAGCTGAAACCTATATAAAATAATTTTAATGCCTCATAGCTATATTCTTTTAGCCACACTTTTTCTTTAAATAAAGAAATGCCTGAATTTTGCAGGCCATTCAAAATTAATTCACATATTTTTTTTGAAAGGTCTGCAAAATTCCATTTTTTTTAAAGGGGGAGTTTTGCTAAAAAAATATAATTATGGAACATTTAGTGGGGATATTTTTCTGTAGTAGTTTTAGAAAATATATTATCAGTAGTATTGCTAAGTGACTATTATTTATTATTGACTGATGTTAAGTTATACTAATTTGTCATAGCACCCATAATTAGTGTTTTATCTTGAATTTACTTAGAAATATAATAAGGTTCCAGAGATCACTCTTAACTACATGGATTTAACCCTAGAGATATATTTTTATAAGAGGCATCTCATATTCTTTTTATATTCTGGAAATATTATTTCAACTCCCAGAGTACTATACTATATTAAATCAAATATCTCCATAGTCTAATTATCATGTAAACAAGAAATGAATGCAGATATTTCCTATATAACTAGAGAAAAATGTTAATAGTATTACTAAATAATTATCAAATCTTATTACAACATTTCTTAAGTGAAACTAATTTACAATCGTATTTTCGTCTTAAGTAAATTTAGAGTTATGGTGGGATTCTATATTAATTTAGTTTTGTTTAATAGCACTTAATTGTAATTGATAGTTATTCAGCAATGGTAATGCTAACACTTTATTTATTATATGAAACTATTTCTACTCATTTCTTATTATATTACAATTAATACATAAAAATATTTGGTTGTTTTTTATTTCCTCATGTCAGCCATTTAATGGCGTTGATGCTAATCAAAACACATACATATTATGGTTTTGGGCCACGCCTGTGATTCTATCTGTATAAATATTGGCTTTTTTAGTTTTGTAATAGGAAATTAGAGGAACTAATAGTAAATAATATTACTATTTAAAAACAAAAATTTAGAAATTCACATTAAATTTAAAAATAATACCCGAATAATTGATGTTTTTTGGACAGTAATTAATCATAAAATGGGTTGTTTTTGTTTGTGTGTATATCTATAAAAAGTTACAGTATTTTTTAAATAGAAAATAATACTCAATTATTTTTCAATTTACACAAAATTTTTCTACATTCGCGCTAAATTTAAAAATGATATCCAAGTAATTTGCTTTTTTTTTTTTTTGACATTAATTAATCAGAAAGTGGATGGTTTTTGTTAGTGTGTAGATATCAAAAGCCGTAATATTATTTAAATACTAAATTTAAAAATGATACCCGAATAACTTTTTTTTTGGTATTGACATAATTAATCAGAAAGTGAGTTTTATTTTCTTTGTGTGTGTATATAGAAAAAGTTGTGGTCTTTTTTGAATACAAAATAATACGCAATTCTACATTATTCAATTTGCCTACAACATTTAAAAATTCATACTCAATTTTCAAATAATACCCAACTAATTAGCTTTTTTTTTTTTTGGACAGTAATTAATCAGAAAGTGGTATATTTTTGTTAGTGTATATATAAAGGACCGTCATTGAAACATTCAATTTACAAATGATACTTGACTAATTTTCCTTTTTTTTTTTTTGACAGTAAGGAATCAGAAAATGGGTTCTTTTTGTTAGTGTGTATATACAAAAAGGTACCATTATTTAAATACTAAATTTAAAAATGATACCCGACTATTTTGCATTTTTTTGGACAGTAATTAATCAGAAAGTGGGTTCTTTTTGTTATGGTGTACATATAAAAAGTACCGTAATTCAAATACTACATTTAAAAATCAAAGAGGACTAATTTGCTTTTTTTTTTTTTTTTTAGACAGTAATTAATCAGAAACTGGGTTGTTTTTGTTAATGTGTGTACATATAAAAACTAATCTTATTTAAATAGTTAATGTAAAAATAATACCCGACTAATTTTCCTTTTTTTTTGCATAGTAATTAATAATCAGATACTGGATTGTTTTTGTTTGTGTGTATATATCAAAAGTAACTTGTCAAGGATAAATTCTCATGAAAATTTTTTTTCGTGTGATCATCAAAACACTGCTCTATCACACCCTTAAAAGCAATTTTGGAGGGTTACCCATTCTTAATGGAACCTTCATGACATTGTTAATAAAGTTACAATGTAACAGTAGGTTAGAGCACTTCAAAAAAAAACCTTTGTAATGAAATTTTAAATAATTATGACAGGATAAAATCCACACTCTCTCACATGAAAGTATTGAGAAAATAGACATCCTAGCATTATGATAAAGTTAATAACACAATCAACTACGGCAGTCAATAAGGCATTTATCTGTGCTTTTAGTATAGAAAAAAGCCACACTGGCTCAGCTAGCGGGGACTCTTTCTGTGTTTGATTGAAGAGAGAAGCCTCTTAGGTTGGCTGAGGACTCTTTCTGTGTTTTATTGTAGAAAGAAGCCTCTTAGGTTGGAGGTAGGCCACTGAAATGGTGTATTTCTAGGAATTGACCTGGAAATAGTTGTATCATGTGGCCTGACACAAGGGAATAGAAAACAACCAAATATTTAATCTAACATACACACAAAACATGCATATATATATATATAGGTGAAATAATGTTAAATATTTTATGACATGACAAAGGTTTGTCAATATACTTTCAGAGATAAATTGAATCAGCCAATAGCTACCTGGGCGATAGATTTACAGTTTTCTTTTTTTAAGCTATATTTAAAAATTCATAGATTTCCAATTACAAATCAATAATAGATTCTTTAATCATGGGATAATTTCCTATAAAAAGTTTTGTTTGTTTAAAAATATCAATTTGTCATAAGTTCCACCTGGATTCAAGTCCAAGTCATAAGTACTGCATGCGAATGCACTAAACACTTTTATATGAAACCTTTTATAATTTGCATAATTAAAATGAGACCGAAGAATTTCAGTAAAAATAACAGTAATAATTAAAATATATATTTGAAAAGAAAATTGAATCTGAGATTTGAACACTAATTAAAAAACTTATAGTAAAGTATAATGAAATGAATATTGAAATATCGAGATTAAAAAATACACAATAAAATATGAGGACACAAATAACCGAAATCAACAAAAACAGCAACAAAAAAAAGTGATTGGAAAATGTATAAGTAAACGAAAAAACGAAAAACAGAGAATAAACAAATATTATAAGCATCAATGAGAAAATTAGAAATGTAAAATGAAATTGAACTACCATGCTGTAAAAATGATTTCAGTATATACAATCGTTACATTGGATTCTTGTATATTGTCAAAGACCAAAAAATAAGCCACATCTAAATAAAAGAATGAGATAAGGAAATTTATTAAAGTGACATTGAGTTAAAAAATGATATGGAACGAAAATAATGGAGTAAATCTGGACACATATTTATTCTTTAGTGGATTGATAATAGTCGTAAATGTCAAGAATATATATATATAAGAAAAACAATGACTGAAGTTATATATTTATAGTAGTCTAAAAATAAATAAAAAGTAATATTTATATGACGTTTTAAATTGCTTTTATCTTTAATGCGTAAAAAGGATAAAAACATATTTAAACAAATAATATATATATATATACAAAATAAAATTATTTGATATTTTTATTTACATTTAAAATTTGTTATTGGATATTTTTTTTTGTTATAATGAATGTATTATATATTTCATAATTTTAAATTCTATTTCCATTAAAAATTGAATTTTAAAAAAATTTAAATATGTAAAAATATATATTTTATGGTATAAAAGTGCAATAAAATTTTTAGCAATTGTTTATATAAGTATAATATTAAGAAAGTAGCTTAAAATTAATAACATCATTATAAAAGTTTTATATATGCACACAGTAGTTATAATATAAATTGCTTTAAAAAATGATATCTATAAAAACAAAATATAATTAATAATATTTCGAAAATAAGTCATATAAAATAAAATAATTTATTCAGATAGCAGAATTTTATTTAAAAAAACTATTTGCCTTTAAAAGTTTAAGATATACTAACGCAGATTTCTTCTATATAGTAGCAATATTTATCTTTACCCAAAACTTATGAACACATGGAATAGACTTATAAACAATAGATGGTAATGCTATCTATATCTATTGAAAAACATAACTGATTTTTAATCAGAAAAAAATATATAATAAGTCAATAGAAATTCAAAAAGTTTTCCATTTTTAAAGGATTTGTGTTTCATCAAATGTAAGCTATGGTCGTGCAATGATCGATAAAACCCTATATCATTTTATACGATGTAAGCTAATAAATTAAATGTTTGCTAACATTAATCAAATGACAAAAAGATACAATTAATAAAAAAGTTAAAATAGTAATAAATTATATAATTATTGATTTGGAATCAGATCTTTATAAAATAATTCAGAAAGATTGACTTAGATTGAGAACCTCTGGAGATTTGAATTTCAAGCTTTTAACTTGAATAATGAAATTAAGGATGGATTTTAGATTATAACTACACTACTTCTCATTTTAAACGTCAAATCTCTCAAAGCTAAATTTAAATGAGTTATCATCAGATCATCTCATAAGTACCATGCATTAGTATGTGAAACTGCTGTCTAATATAGAAACTAAATTTTGTCTTGATAAACTTCTGTTTAAGGTAGCACTTTATGAAATTACTTAGTATCCAAGCTTAGTATAGTTGATTCTAGGGTAGAGAACTATCCTTGTATAAATAAAACATAAAATGGTTTTCTATTAATGCAGTGTACATCTATATTCATGCATTTCTTTTGTGAACAAGGCATTCTTCATCTAAAAATAATTAAACATTCAATTGCTAATTAAAGCTAACTGGTTAATAAGATAAAAGTTCTTCACATTGCCTAGTAATTTTTCAACAATTTGAGAAAAAGTTTCAAGTTTTATTTAACTTTAAACCCAAGGTCATAACTATCACAAACTAAACCATTTACATTGATCTCATGAAATATTTTTACATGAACATAGTTTGTTATTGGTTAGGTAGGGATGAAATATTTATTAAAAGCAATAAAAAGATAATTTTTTTCACAGACAGTTTGCAATTTTCCAGATAACTCATATCTATATATTCATGAAAATAAAATATACATGCTTCTGGTACTGAATGCTTATATATATAATTTTCTTTAGGCTTTGCCAATAATAATTTTCATTGAAATATTTTGCATTGCATCTTTTTTATCATTTTATAGAAAATCATTTGAATTAGTTTAATCAATCTTTCATTTCAAGTCCTGACAAATAAAAAAAAACAAATTCCATAAGATTAAGTTTATATAATTAATTTTATATAGAAAGGAACATGATATTAGTGTTAATAGATTGAAAATAATAATTTGGAGAACAAGAATTACTGCCATGAATAAATCATGGATTTATTCAATCTTTATATGTTTAAACTTGACTTAATCCAACAATAGCTACTATTTTTATATAGAAGTACTTTATGATAATAAACTACAGCTATAGTTCAAAACATAGTTCTTAATTCATATTAAAATATCTCTTATATATATGCCAATCGTTAAATACATTATATTTTCCCTTAAAAATAGTTAACTCCTTATTCTCAAAACTAATATGGGAGGGGGGGAGCAATAGCTTTTGAGTACCAGATCTATGCAGAAACATATTACATTTAATAAATTTTCAATCCATGGTATCTGTATATTTTATCTCCAAAGAGCAATCAATAAAATTAACACAGTTATCACCACATACCTGAATCCTCAAAACTATATTATGATCACATTATCATATATACTATCTCCAGTTAAGATTAAGATTCTCCTTATTATAATAAATTCCATCTCAAATTATATACCTTTACAATTTGAAAGTAATAATAAAGTGCTGGTTCAGCACAAAATATGTCTATTGGAGATCATTTATCTTTTTCACATGAATATGGTCATGTGCATCAATTGCATAAGATGGAGTTAATATCTATGGGAAGCTTAAATGTCTGAGTTCAAATTCTTCTAACTACATTAAGTTCAGTATAGACAAATGTTTATATGTTCAAATTTAACTTACATCTTGATCCAACAATTTTCCAAATAGTGTGTTTAGATTTTTACATAACTACTATTTTTCTATAAAACTACTTTATGATTTTAAACTACAGCCATAATTCAAAACAGACCTTTGTACTAATAATAAAATATCTCTTATAAATATTTTCATATTCTCCCAAAATATATATTACATGCTACTCATTAAATACACCACATCTTTTATTAAAAAGGTTGACTCTCCATGCATAAGACTATTGGGAGAGAAGGTAAGTGGTAGCTTTGAATTTCAGATCTATATACCACATTTAATGATCTTCATTCCATTGAGTTTCTATATTTTATTTCAAAAAGCAATCAATGAAGCAATCAAAGTTATCAGCATATATATGGATACTCAAAACATTATAATCAGATGATCAGATATATTATCTCCTGTTAAGATTGTCTTTTTATTATGCTCAATTTTATCACAAATCATATACTTTCATTTCTCTTCTCTTTTGTAATAAAAAATACTGGCAAGAATATGAAATTACCCACAAATCAGAAATTACTGATATACCTCAAATCATTCTTACTTTAACCAATAAAAAAAAATTAAAAAAATTTACACATTGTATCTAGAACCAAACTATTTTGATTTTCTCATTAAAGTCAATCTTGAGGCACTATCTTTCAATTCTATTCTTATTAAAAAGATGGTATATACCAAATTGATGCTCATTGTTTTTTATTGGATCATAAAGAGACAAAAACTCTAAACAATTTGTGTTTGTCTATCCAGCATTGGACATTTACCACAAACACATAGCATTAATTACCAAATCACCAATATTTTTTTTCACTATATTTATCATTAACATTAACAGAAGATTCTTTCCTAATATAACAATAACCATCTTTCTTTTTTCTTTATTAAGGAATTTATGAGATTCCACATTTGTTTTAATCTGACATCTGGGAAATTTACTTTTTTATTTTTAATAAATTGGGAAAGATCAAAATTAGAGACCAAGCTTTAATACCTTCTTATGTTTATACTGCTACTTGGATTTTAGGCTGATTATAAAAAATTCTGCAACTTTTATCATCTTCCCAACTTAAAACATTTCTAGTGGTTATTTTATAGGTTTGATTTTTTTTAATAATTATATATATTTTTGTCTTATTTACTTTAAATTATATACTTGAAAGAATTATTTTTGACTGACTAAAATCATAAATGTTATATATATTTTAACATTTTTCAAATCATGTCTAAAATAAAAACTATATATATATATATATATGATCAATAGATGGCGTTTTACCAAATACACCGTCAAAGCGTATGTTTGTTTACATAAACATCAGAGTAAGCATTCACTATCTCTATCATTAGTTTCACTTTCAGATCATGATTTCAAGCTGATTTGCTATCATCAGTGAAGGATAGGAATAAGAAACTAGATCTAAACACTAACTCTGAGCATTTATGAAACAATTTCTATTCAGTTTGCAAGCATGAATTTTTTAGACATGTAATATCTTTAAACTCAGCATAACAAGCCAGATAGCTATATGGGTCTGATATCAGTTCAGTATCACCACATAGTAGAAGCCTCTGCAATATATATCATTGCAAGAAAACCTAAAAGGTACATTTATGAAAAACAAAAATCTATTGATCATAAATACAAGCGTTAGCAAGTTTAACTTGTTTTTTTTTGTTTTATATATATATATATCAATTAATGTGACCAAATATTTGATTCTTAATAAAGTTTACATCAATAGTAATAATAGTAGTAGTCATTAGATTATTATTTTTTAAAGCAGTCAATTGTCTTATCAGTTCCTATTGTTTTATATATTATATAATTTCATAACACTTATGCTCATAGAGTAAATATCACTCAAAAAGACAAGCTCATTTTCAGGCTGTAAATGCTGATAATAACGAATAGTCAACTGCAGGTAAAGATGGTAACAGCAAAATTAAAATTTTATTAGAAAAATTACAACTTCAAAATTGTTCTTATTTAAACTATGCATCACAATTAAAATACTATTAGTTCTAATAAGTAATAATAGGAAATACATATATTATTAATGAAGAAAATGAACTTGGTGAATCATGAATTAAACACCAGTTTACAAAATCTAAAAATGTGATTTATATTTGTCTACTTTTAGATCACTGCTTTTTATTACTTATTATCAATCTACTCTTTAAAACAATTGGGAAAAAAATTTCAGTAATATATTTTTTTAATCCTGGACTAAACTATTAATAATGTAGGTTACATGAATGACATCATCATATTCTTATCACCTAAAAACATTTTCCAAAACTTCTAAACATATTTGAACATTATTCTGACAAACAATAATAAATCATCTTTTTGGGACATTTTCACTGACAGAACCATTTTCTCACCATTTGCCATCCAACACAAATATTTCTAAAACTATCATTTTACCTCTTAATAAAACAATTAGAACTGAAATTTAAACAATCTTCTCTCTATCAATAACACTATCAATTTCTAATTTAAAGCCTATCTATCTATTCATGTCATTAACATGCTAATTCACTCTAAAATCATATCTTATGTGCCAGTCATTCAATGTATTAACTGATTTGCATAGAAAATACATTCATTATGTATAAAACTCATCTGAGTCAAAAAAACTGTTGCAATTAACATCAAAAATGTACAACTGCATACAAATAATAATGGTCTCTCATTTTATTGTATATCAATCTTTTGATTTCAATGGGCAGTAAAGAAAATAAATATATAGTTAGTATATTCCCATGCCCAAAACTTTATTAAAATAACTACATATGATACACATCTACAAATTAATAATAAATCTGTCAGAGATCATAGTGAATATATAAATATCAAATCTTAAGAAAATGTTGAAATATATACATGGAAAATTAAATACTGGAAAGTATATGACATGATTTGCAAAACCATTAAGTATATCCTAACTTCTCTAATAATTACATAATTACAAATTGAAATACTGATATTTAGAACCAAAATATTTAGTCTTTCTGATTAAAATAAATTTAGAAGCCCTATCAACAAATAATTTTCTATCCTGCAGGATGACAAATACAAGTATAGTAAGTTTTGCTTTCTTTTTCATAACTACAAAACACCATTAAATCATGTTCTAACTAAATGTATAGCACTTCAAACTAACTACAACATAATACATTCACTACATCTTTATGCTTACTGATCAATAACACAAGCAGATGACTTTTTTTTAAATAACAAAATTATCATATTTTTTATTTTTATTCTATGGTATCTAAAATGCTATTTTCTGATTCAACACTATAAATGCAATCATTTTTATTTTATAAAAAAAAATGGCAAAATTAAAATAGTATTTAAGTTATAATACTGGCTAATAACTTTTTAGTCATACAAAGCTTAATTTTACCTAGGTAACATTGTAATCAATCTCCATTAATAATTATATTGTCATATCATATGTTTTAACACATTATATTGCTTAATTTTCATAATACTGTAATTTTTTTTCATTTTTATGACATGTAATTAAAGATTAACAAATATATTTTAAAAGCAGTAATATAAATAATAGCAATAGTAGTAGTAGTAGTAGTAGTAGTAGTAGTAGTAGTAGTAGTAGTAGTAGTAGTAGTAGTAGTAGTAGTAGTAGTAGTAGTAGTAGTAGTAGTAGTAGTAGTAGTAGTAGTAGTAGTAGTAGTAGTAGTAGTAGTAGTAGTAGTAGTAGTGGTGGTGGTGGTGGTGGTGGTGGTAGTAGTAGTAGTAGTAGTAGTAGTAGTAGTAGTAGTAGTAGTAGTAGTAGTAGTAGTAGTAGCAGCAGCAGCTGCAGCAGCAGTAATAAGTAGTAATATTTTGTAATACATAACTTGGTTTGTAAAGAATATATATATAATATTATTGCCACCATTTTGGCATAGTAATTTGCAGTAAATAATCACACATAATATATATTTGAATAATTTTAGAATGTGTCAGATTAATGCAAGATTATGTAATTGTCAGTCTGATTACACAATAGATATGTTTTCACCCATAACCTTAATTGTTGATTTTGCGTACTCTCTAATTATTTTGAATTAACATTCAAATGTGCTTTAAGTAAAATAAGTATAAAATTTATGAATTTAACAAGCTAAATATTATTGAAAACGTGGTAACACTGAAAGACTTTCTTAAAATAATTTAAACTTAAAAAATGTATTAGAAAGATTTATAAATTATTTGTAAATGAGCATTGTAAGCTATCAAATAATTGTTGAAGTGAACAATGAAAGTTTTTTCTAATTGTGAAAGTCAGAGATTGTTTGACAGAATTTTCAATATTTTTTATAATTAGACATACTAAAGAATTTTTTAATAACAGGTCGATTACTGTGGTCTAAAGTTGTATTAGTGAAATAGCTAAATTTTAGCTTGACATGGACAATAATTTAGTTTTTTATTAAGATTAAAATTTGAGAGTTTGGTTTTGGGATAAGATGTATAGATTTAATTTATATCTTTGCTTCTCTATTCAGTATTCTAGCTGACTCGTAAATGTTTCATTATTTCTTTATACTTTTATTTTAAAATATAAATGAAAATTTAACAGTATTGAAAATAAATCATCTTTTTTGACAATTATAATGTATGATAGACTAATATCAGTTCAGTGCTAAGATTTATTCTCAGGTTAGTCAGACATATATAGAAATATGAAAGTGTGCAAAAGAAATAAGAATGAAATACCTATTCGACACTTTCCAAATAATTATGTTAATAGTAAAAATAGCATTTGTATTTTTCCACAAAATGGTTAAAACTAACACATACATATATTAATTTGTATGCACAAAAATTCATACACAAATTGTTAATATACAAGAGTACATATCTGTATGATCTATAAATTGCTTTTCTACATGTAATTGGGGCACTACAGATAGAGGATACCCTGCAATATTAACTGCTTTTGTAAAGTATTCTAACTGTCTCTCAGACTAATTACTTTTTGGTTTATTTATAACTTCTTAAATGTCTGGAGTAAATAATTAACTAAGGGGGATTTTAGCAACCTTCAGTTAATTGTTTAATTGCTAATCCGTTTGCCAACTGAGATTAACTTAATTCTATAATTACTCTAATTCCCGTGTCTATTTTAAAGATTAAAACATGTAACATTTAAAATACTCTAATTAATAAAATATATACTACATAGTTCTAATAGTTTTTTTTTTTAAATTTAGTTTGTGCCTAAAATTTATATATTAAAGAAATCTGATTGTATATATTGCAATATATATAATAGAAATTGATGCCCATAATTTGCAAATTTCTGTTTTAATTAAATCACTTTTTTTAGTTTAGTCATAAATTTATTTAAATCACTCACCAGCAGTTTATTTCATTCAAGGCTTTAATTTAAATTTAATATTAATAATAGACTTAAATAAATGAAAAAATCTTTTTATTAAAAAATATTTTTCCAATAAAAGTAGAAGTTTACAATTAATTACAAAATATACTGGGATCAAATATGAAAGCTAAATATGTAAAACTATATCTAGATGGCATATAACTCTACACACAATATTTTATAAGCAGTATATAGTTTATAGGGATGAAATGAAAGCGCATTAATATTGAAGACTCCAGAGTTTAATATCTAAATAATAAACCATCTCAGACAATGCAAATATTTATACACTATAATTGCATGCATCAGCAAAACCAAGCAGTTAAAATTAAAATAAATAAAAAACAAAAAAAAAATTGTTGAATGTTTTTTATATTCAAAAATCTAAACAATTTTAAGTTAGAATGTTAGTGACAATCTCCTTTTATTTCAACCAGAAAAAAACAGGAATTGAAATATGCTTAAACAATGTACAAAAAGAAAATGTATAATCTAATTAGTTGGTCCTAATGGAAAGTTATTTAACATAAACTTTCTGCCCATTCACCTCTTGAACTATTGTGGAAACAATAGTTCTAGTTCTACACTAAAGTAGTAAAAATTCAAGCATAGGTGATACAATCTAATTAGCCATAAAAAAACTTGAGAATGTACTGGTGACCAAAAGTCCCTTAAGATATTATTCCACTTTAAAAGTTGTATCAATGACCCACATCATATAAAAAAATATGACATATTGTTCAAAAGTGAAATTCTTGAAGAATACTATAATCAGCATGAAACCCTAATATAAGTGTTTACAAATTTATTAATTGCATGGAAAATTAAGTAGTTGCAGAATAAAAAGTCATCATTTGATTTCTACTAAACTATCCACCTTAAAGAAAATTTTTTACTAAGCCTATAACTCATAATGCTTAGGCACTAGAAAATTAATTCACTAACCAAGATTGCACTACAAATTTAAAAAATATATATATAGATAATATATCTATAATAATCTCAATAGCTTATAATTGCTTTAAATGACTGAAAAATCAATATCTATAGATTGTGATTAGTTACTAAAGAGACCCTAAATATTTTTAGAATCTTAACTTACATTTAGTCAGGTTGAAACTTTCTTAACTTGTTAGCATTAAATGGTTGTAACTAAGAAACTGCTAATTAGGTTATCTATATTATAATATTAGTTTAATCAAACATTATAATTATTATCAGTAATATTAAATATATTTCTAATAATTTCAGATAAAATTATATTTTAATATCTCAATAAAATAATACTACCTGGTCTTTCTTCAATACAAAAGAAGAATAATCAGATTTTATAGCAACTTCTAATAAAAACATGATGCCCCTATTTACTATGAAAAAATATTTTGTATCAAGCTAATATAATAAAAATTAAATTTTTCTAAGATTTTCAAGCCATGTCACTGTTGTATATAATAAAAAATAAGTTAAGAAATAAGAATAAATTGATACTTAATTTGCTAAATATTCCATTTATTTCACAGGTTAAAGCATTTGTGATTAGTTCTTAAATGAAATAATCATTGTATGGTTTTTTAAGTACTTCATTTCTATATAGTTTAACAAATGTTTGTAGCATGAATTGAAAACTATAGTATGTTGAAAGTTTCATAAAATGATTAATGCATTAAGACATTCTTAAATAGATATAAAACTTTGTTTAGATATTAGGACTTCTCCAAATAGGGTCAATAAGTCAAATGCAATCAGAAGAATATTTAAATTTTAAATATACTGCAATATAGTATGTATATTAGACTGTGGATAAAGACAAATCTCATTACCATATATCATATTTATTAGCATATAGGATGTAGTGGCATTTAAGACATATTTCCTTTCTTATATATATATTTTTAAGAAAGAAAATTTTCTACACTTTCACATGAATTTCCATAATGATTTACTGTACTAATTTTATAGTTATTTATTATATACAAAAAATAATATTTAAATACATGTATAGTACATATACAATTGTAACTAGGCAATGCTGTAGTTAAGTATCTTTTAATTTACACCCTCAAAACCCAGAAATTCTTCTTCAGAGCTAAACATTTGAAGACTGTATCTTTTCTTAATTGTATGTTATTTACCTTGTGGAAAGATTTATATTTTTGAGAGAGCTTTGTTTTTAAGTTATTTTGAATGTTTTGCTCTGATATTGATATGATTATGAACATATATATATATATATATATATATATATATATAGTATATATATATGTATATATATATATATTGTAACCAGTTGGCTTACATAGCATACACTATAGTGTATGTGCATATATATATATACACGTAAAATAAAGGAAAGGTAGAAATAAACACAGACATAAATTTTTGTAGATATAGTAAAGAGTTAAATAACTCTGGGTTTAAAGTAAAATTTCATTATGAAATTAATATTTTAAAAAGGTCTGAATAAATATAAATATTGCATTATTATTAATTATTACTCTGATTTTGAAATTTAAAAACACCCTATTGTATTTTTGAAATTTTAATTAATTAAACAAAATTTTTATCTATTAGAAATCCCCTAAGTAAAAACATGTATATAGATTCCAAGGGATTATAAAGATAAAAATAAAATTCTGTTTTTAATCAAGGTGTTGTTATAACACCTCAGATGATTTTATAAAGAGGGCTGATAAAAAATATCAGTCAGTCTGGATAGTGATTTTTGAAGAGAACAGATCAGCTGCAGAGTTGGTTATAATATTTTGTTGCAGCTTGTTGAAGTTTGCAGCAGCTAGTTTTAGCTGACCATATAGTTGGCAGAATAACTAGCATGAATTGTTATAGCTGAAGGCAGAACATTAGATTCAGGAGCTGCTAATATTTCCTTCACAGGTGTTTGAAATTCACATGGAGAAAACGAAGCACTTCTTTGTGCTGAAATTCACAGCCTTAAACATGCAGAGGATGGTTGATTGCCTAAAATCCATCAAACCAAGAGAGCTGCTTGTCTGGAACAATCCTAGACTGAAAGGAAGACCAACATTTTACATGGATTATATTTTTTTCCTGATTTGACAGTCACTAAAAACCAAACTCACCAAGAAAAATCTTCCGGCTTGCTGAAGAATTAATTACATGTATGCTGCATCAGATATATTCAGAAAAGCACAGATAAACGTATATATAGCTGGTTAGTTATTTTAAAATAAGTCATATAAAAATAGACATATATAGAACAATATTATTTTTAAGTTGGTTAAAAATCTATATATTTTAAAAGAATATAAAGTAATTTTGCTTGAATTATAATTAAGAGTCAAGAATAATTCATTGACCATCTGATTTTAAAGGCAAAAGAGACATTTTTGAACAATAATCCTCTTGGACATTATTTTTTAAAAAAAAAAAAGGCATTGCACCAACCCTGCTCATCTCTGTGAGACTTAGGGGTATAAATGAGGTCTATTCATGAGACCAAAGCCTATTCATGAGGCCTTATATATATATATATATATATATATATATATATATATATATATATATATATATATATATATATATATATATTCACCACTGGACTACCCTGGGAGCTCAACATCTAGATCTAGACAGTGCCAAGCCTATATTTCAGAGTGCCATGGACACCTGTACCCAGACAGCCCTGCCTAGCTATAGACTCAGCATAGACATAAAAAGTACAAATTCATGCATCACTTTCAAAATGTAATTTTATATATATATATGTGTGTGTGTGTGCACACTGACGTTTACATCATATTTTAACTTAACAGCAACAATATTATATTTTCATTGTTAAATTCTTTGGAAAATATGCATAAATTTCATACATATACATGTGTGTATAAACAAAATATAGATATACTCTAATTTAAAATTAGTTTCAACTTATAAGTTGTTGTTTTTTTATTTCTTTAAAAAAAGTATAGTCAATTTTTGACAGGTATTTGTTGATTAATTATCAATGTTTTTAAATTAAATTATTGAATAATCGATTCTTTACTTTTTTTTTATATAATTTTCTTTAAAAAATATGTCCAAGAGGATTATTATTCAAAAATGCCTCTTTTGCCTTTAAAATTAGATGGTCAATGAATTATTCTTGACTCTTAATTATAATTCAAGCAAAATTATTTTATATTCTTTTAAAATATATAGATTTTTAACCGACTTAAAAATAATATTGTTCTATATATGTCTATTTTTATATAACTTATTTTAAAATAACTCACCAGCTATATACATGTTTATCTGTGCTTTTCTGAATATATATGATGCAGCATACATATAATTAATTCTTCAGCAAGCTGGAATATTTTTCTTGGTGAGTTTGGTTTTTAGTGACTGTCATAATCAGGAAAAATATAATCCATGTAAAATGTTGGTCTTCCTTTCAGTCTAGGATTGTTCCAGACAAGCAGCTCACTTGGTTTGATGGATTTCAGGCAATCATCCATCCTCTGCATGTTTAAGGCTATGAATTTCAGCACAAAGAAGTGGGTCATTTTCTCCATGTAAATTTTAAACTCCTGTGAAGGAAGTATTGGCAGCTCCTGAATCTAATATTCTGCCTTCAGCTATATCAATTCATGGTAGCTATTCTGCCAACTATATGGTCATCTAAAACCAACTGCTGCAAACTTCAACAAGCTGCAACAAAATATTATAACCAACTCTGCAGCTGACCTGTTCTCTTCAAAAATCACTATCCAGACTGACTGATATTTTTTATCAGCCCTCTTTATAAAATCATCTGAGGTGTTGTAACAACACCTTGATTAAAAACAGAATTTTATTTTTATCTTTCTAATCCCTTGGAATCTATATACATGTTTTACTTAGAGATTTCCAACAGATAAAAATTTTGTTTAATTAATTAAAATTTCAAAACTACAATAGGGTGTTTTTAAATTTCAAAATCAGAGTAATAATTAACAATAATGCAATATTTATATTTATTCAGACCTTTTTTAAAATATTTATTTCATAATGAATGTTTTACTTTAAATCCAGAGTTATTTAATCCTTTACCATATCTACAAAAATTTATGTCTGTGTTTATTTCTACTTTTCCTTTATTTTACGTACATATTTGCACATACACTATATTAGTGTATGCTATGTAAGCCAACTAGTTACATTGCCCCAATCTGAGAGAAAAGGAAAATAGAAATGAAACACCTATCTAACAAGATTTTAATTACATGCATAATCAAAACAAAGTTCATATGCAAAACTATATACTAATCAATTTTTTAGAGATCTGACAGACATCTGACAGTTAACAGAATGAATAGTGATTTGCAATTTTAAGATAGATAAAGAATTCAGCCATTGGACTGTAAGTACACAATGCACCTTGAACACCAAGAGTGCTACCTCAAATGAGACACTATAAACTACTACAACCTATGATAAAGATAATGCAAAATCATTGCCCTCTTTCATGGAGGGTCTGGAAAATACGAAACTATGCCCTGCTTCTATTGAGTCTTATGGGCTGGGAAATACAAACTATGCCTTGCTTCATTTCTTTGGAGACTTGGAGGCTGGAAACATGGAAGGACTATGTTAACTGCCTTATCACACACAATATGAAATATAAAAAATAGGTTGGAGAAAATAATGGAGATACAACACCCTCAGAGTTGCATGAAAACCCTGCACCCCCAAGCCAATGACAAAAATCTCCATCCATCACCAAAACTGAAAATATAGCTAAACAAATTTCAACAATTAAACATCAAACCATCCTCCAAAATCATCGATTTTTTATTTAACTATAAACATGAACCTATCCAAACATACATGAGAACTACTATTTTATAATCTATAATCATCATCAATACTCTTGTCACATATTTCAAAGTAATTTTTAAAATTAATTCTGCATAAAATGCATATATATTTTTTTTCTCACTCATGGTTTGAGATCAAGTTGATAATTTTGAAATGATGATCACCAGTATGTGATCATCATCAGCCGTACATTGGGCTGCCTTCTATAATGGTTGCCACAGTACATGCTCATCATCGGCCCTCAGTTAGGTAACCATTTGTAATGGGTGGGGAATTATATAAAAAAAGTAAAGAATTGATTATTCAATAATTTAATTTAAAAATATTGATAAATTAATCAACAAATACCTATCAAAAATTGACTATACTTTTTTTAAGGAAAAAACAACAACTTATAAGTTGAAACTAATTTTAAATTACAGTATATCTATATTTTCTTTATACACACATATATATGTATGAAAACTGTGCATATTTTCCAAAGAATTTAATAATGAAAATATAATATTGTTGCTATTAAGTTAAAATATGATGTAAATGTCAGTGTGCACACACACATATATATGTAAAATTACATTTTGAAAGTGATGCATGAATTTGTATTTTTTATGTTTATGGTGAGTCTATGGCTAGGCAGAGCTGTCTGGATGCAGGTGTCCATGGTGCTCTGAAGTATAGGCCAGGCACTGTCTAGATCTAGATGTTGAGATCCCAGGGTAGTCCAGTGGTGAATATATATATATAGACCTCATGAATAGGCTTTGGTCTCATGAATAGACCTCATTTATGCCCCTAAGTCTCACAAAGATGAGCAGGATTGGTGCAATGCCTTTTATTTTTTTTTGGATACTGCTCTTTGAGGATGATCTGTCTAGATACTTAGAAGGGCAGTGCTTAAAAAATGAGGTATTTTCTCACAATGTCATGGAGCTTTGTGTACTGATAGTCCAGCTTGGCTCTCTGCTTATCATGGCATGGAGAGCTGCAGTTCATGTATTCATTTTTACTATCTAACCTTGCCTACTTAATTAGCATTAACTAATCAAGCAAAAAGACATTTCAAAATTTATATATTTTTTGGATTCTATAAAACGATATTATCTTTCATTTATTAAAAAGAAAAAAGAGACATTTTTTTTAAGTAAAGCAAACAAGCAAATAACTTCATGTATTAAAAGAAAGAAAAAAATTGATAGAAACTAATCGATAAAGAGTGGAACTTACTATAAAATAAGAAAAGCAATTTATACGTTTTCAACAACGAGTAATTGTGAAAATAACTTTTATTGTCATAACAAGTATGTAAATTTTATGAAATTATTAATTATAAAAGTATTGTTATTTGTTGTGTGACAAAATTAAATTTGTTAATAAACTGTGCAATTCTATATATGTGTTGTAGTAAACCTACCATAAGTATTTGTATTACTTAAAACATAATTTAAAAGCTTAATCATGTATTATTTTTTATGTAAAAATTAAATATGTTCAGAAATCACACGCATGTATGTATGCGTATATCTGTCAATTGTATTGCAGATACCAATGCTTATCAATTGTAACACATATGTAAATTTTAATCATTTTTTTATAATTATTTTATGTTTAATTGAAATGTATTCCTTGTATATTATAAAACGCACATCTGTGTACGAATACATATATGCGTTTGTAGAAACTTATTAAGAAATATTGTAAATCAATGTAATAACTTTAGTTGTGTATATAAGTTTATATACCATTCAAAATCAGAACCCTTATAAGACCTTAATCATTATTTTTATTGTTATTAATAAACTTATAATTAATTGTTAAAAATTGTATTCCATCATGGGAATGTGTTTAGTGCTTTGAGCATCCAGAGATGATCAATCATCATCCTGGTTGGTGCAAAAGAGAATACTTTTTAAAGCACATGCACTATCTTTTATTTTACTTTAGTCTTATTAAAAATTTAAGTTTATAGTTGGCCAGTACTTAAGTGGTCAGAGCATTGATGATGATCAGCATGTTTTAAATGTCCCAGCATTATTGTTTTGATTTCCGATTACTGTGTATTTTTAATGGATGAGCACTAAACTGGTGCATCCAAGTCATGTTATATAATTGCCCAAGCTGGCAAAGGCTCAATAGTTAGCCTGGTCTACAGAAGACCCATTTCCAATCCAGTCACAAGATTGACTGCTGATTTATATTTTTTAATCCAGCCACAATATGGACTGTTGATTTATTGTACTAATTTGTTTATTCCCATCAATGATGACAATGGATGGTTCTCTTAATATTTACATATACCTACTTTTACTTTATAATGCTGGTTGAATTTATAATTATGTTATGGTTGCTCTGAGTTAGCTTCTGATCTCTCAATGATCTCACAATGTTATCACAGAGAGCTTAATCTCATACTTTTATATCCTTAAATATCATATTCTTGTAAATAATTTGTAAATTATTGATTTTATATTGTTGACTTGGAGTGATGATGATTATGCCATCACCCAGTTTAATTTTCAATACCCTCTTCCCCTCCCATTACAATATATATATATATATATATATATATATATTATGTGTGTGAGGGAAAACCCCAAAATAACAGAAATTGTTTTCTGTTAGGTGTGCCTCTTTTTGTTTTGCACACCTTTTATGAGAACCTTTTTGCATCAATTTGCCAAATTATATTACTATGTAAAATCATAGTGCAATGTAGCACATTTTTTGTAACATTCTTGTAACGTTCATTTTATGTATTTATCAAATTTTTGTAATGGCTGAATGGTTGAAATAATGTGAAATTTTGTAATATATGAAACAGATTATTAAAAAGTTGTTCTGGGAAAAACACTCATTTATGAATGATTTAATGACATTGTCAAATTCATTATGTTTCAAAAAAGCATGGCAAGTAAAGTCCAATGTCAAAATAATGCTGATATTCTCTTTATTGACTCAAATGGCATTTTCTCTTAAAATTAGTTTATAATCATCAGATGTTTTATTTACAAGTTCTGAAACATTCTTGTAATATGTTAAAATGTAAATGATCCATTTTGCAGCAAAGTGAGGTGTACAAGCTTCGTCATGACAATTCATCTGTGAGCAGTTGTGAATGTGAAATAATTTTTAATTAAATTCAACATGATCAGCTTATCTATCAGTCATATTCACTTGATCTTTAATTGGGTGATTTCCTTTTATTCTCTTAAATAAAAAATTGCCTCATTTTTTTTTTGCTGGCTTAGAAGTGATGAAAAATGATGCAACTGTTAAAAAGCTTCACTTTGTATTTCCAGACTAGTTTGAAAAGTCAAAACACATTTAGTCTAGTGTATTGTATTAAATGGTCAGTGCTTTGAAGTAGATTAAATTTATAAAACATAAAGATAATTAAACAATTTTTTATTATAAATTTATAGTTATTTTTGGATTCCCCCATGTATATTAATATGATTATATTTTTATAATATTATAACTTATCAAATTTATTACAAACTTATCAAAAATTAATATAGTGTACTAATTAAATAAATATTTACTAAAATCATGAGACTATGAAGTGAAGTTACAATTGGTAATTGGACTTACATTGAGTCAATGTCTCTCCAAGACACTGTCTCAATGGCATAAGAATACTATTACTTCTTTATTATCTCATTACTAACTCTACAGCACTCTTATGACTTTTATAAATGAACTATCTTTAATAATAATAGATAAATAAATCTCAATCTATTGTTAAGGAAATATAATTAAAATGATCTCAGGTTCTTCTAATTATCTTAAAGTAATAATAATTCATGTAAATAGGAATGATAAGGGATTTAATATCAAACCTAAATACACCTAACTTATTCTAATAATAATCACTAACAATAATAATCTTTAGGGTATATCTTAATCTTATCTATTGGATTATACCATTAATCATTAAGAAAATAAGTAAATCATATACATGTCTTTCATTTCCATATAGTATCTTAATTTTAAAATAGACCAAAATCTTATAATTTAACAATTTGTGGCAATAAATAGTATTATACTCTTATACTGTGCATTATAATTACTTTATGACCATTGTAATATCATATGTTAATGTCAATCAATTTCTATAAATTATATTAAGAAAATATTGTGTTTCTTTCTCAAATAATAAAATAATAAATTCATATTGTGCAAATATTATGTACATTCAAATTATCTGTTGTCAAATGCTGTGGTGTAAAATAATGAATTCAACACATCTTTTAAAACAACTTAACAAATTTATTTACATTAACTTTAACAAATAATTTATTTACACTATTTACATTTAAATGGAACTAAAGAAAATAAACAAAAATAAGAAAAATAATAATACAAGATTTTTACACTGTTACTATTTCCATAACCATAAGTAGATAATTTATACATTTCTGAAAATGTTCTATCAATAACATTCAATTAAATTTATGACTTTAATTTTAATAAACATTATTTGTTATCAATTAATATAAGAAAAGGTTTTATGTAAGATATCATTCATGTAGCATGTATGTAAATAAACCAACTTTAATAATTTAAATGCTATTTCACTTAAGTCCTACTGTTATTTATATTATAATGTATAAGGCTGTATTACATTTATTATCAGTATGACTCAAATATTAATTAATGTATAAACTGATATAACTTTGTAGTATAATAACAATTATTGACTATCACTGTTTATTTCATTCCGATATAATGTCATACTACATGTCTTATTAAAATATGCAATACGTATATGTACTTTTAAAAAAAAATAATATTTTAAAATTATTCAATAATTTCAACTTTTATAAAGTATAATGTTAAATAAAATTCTATGATTCTTTTCCATTTTAAATCATTACTTTTCTTTACTTGTTATTCTTATTCCTTTATAAAACTACTACCTACAAAAGTCATTTTAACCTTATTTAATTTCAGAAAAACAAATGACCAATTTTAAAACAAAAATAATAACGATCCAAACTCTCCTATACCTCATCCTCTATTTACAATAAGCCTTCAATCAAAAATATAAATTTCTATGTAAAATTAACTTACTTATCTAATAAAAATAAAAATAAAAATATAGACTTTATATACTTCTTACTAACTTTAAAAGAAAAAAAAAAATAAATAACTTACACTAGTATAATAAATCTAATTTCTAATATTGGAACAGAAACATTAAAATTTATTCACGAAAGAATCATATAATTATTTCTAGGTTTTCATATTACGTTGTACTAAATTTATATCATCAATTTAAAATATGCATATTAAAATAAAACTGCTATTATTAATCTTGTGCGTGTATATTATTTAAACATTAATACATTCATTCAATAATCATATAACATTTGGTTGATCTAAAGAAAACATAGTAAATACATCAAATTATTATTATTATTACACAATTTTTACCATAAATGATACTTCAATGTACAGTCCGTCACACGATGTCCTCCAGGATTCCAGTTTTACAAAATAATTTCACATTTACACTCAACAATTATTCTTTAAAATATTACGTGTTGTATAATTATAAAATAAACTTTATGCAATAAAAAGTTATATTAGTATTTAGTTATTATTTTAAAAAAAAAATGTAAATGTACCTTTCCTATCTTTAATAAATCAATAATTAATTAAATATTTATGTTAGTTAATAAATAAAACATATTACATAACATCCAACGGTGTCTTCTTCCAGCTATAATTGTTCTTTTTCCTAGGCACAAATTTTCACCAAACATTACTTCCTTTTCCGGTACATCACGTGTCTTTAAAAGTTTTTATGAAATAAATGAAAACGTTCTTTTAAAAAAAAAAAATAAAAATAAAAGTCAAAGTCAGTTCCACCATAAAACAAAATAAAATTAAAATAGTTTATAGGATCCAGGTTCATTTCTTTTTAAAAAAAAATTATTTAAAAGTTATTATTTTTTAGAATTAGTCTATAATTTATAAAGTTCTTGTTTAATTATTTTAATTGATTTGATTTGGATATCCACGTAATTTGATTTGCGCATTCCGTAACAGATATTTAGGTAAGATTACTTTTAAAGTCTTTTATACGACCAGCGTTCAGACTTTAATAATACAATAATTTTTACTTATAAGTGTTTCTTTACTTATTAAATCTCCAATTTATTTGCCTTTTAAAATTGTCAGAATTTAGTCTTTTAAACCATAAAGACTTAACAAGGCAAATATTTATACAATTACTGTTACATATTATATCTTTACCAAGATATATATTTAAATTTAGAATTTACAAATACTTGCTTCATAAAGAAGTATTTCTCATTTTTTCAAATATCTATTTTATAAAAATTAACTACCATTAGCTTTTAAATTTATACAAAGTCCAACGTATTACTGTTAGGCATCTAATAACTCTCCTAGTCAATCCAGCGTTTGTTAAATTTTCAGTATAAAGTCTCCAATACATTTTATCCTTATATGATGTCCTCATGATTATTTGATAGTAAATTGAGCTTCAATAAGGAAACGATCAATAGGGAACTATAATAAATTAACACTGCATATTTATCGGTAACTTTTATAAATTATTTTTAAAAAAACTACTCTCTTATAATTTTAAAACGATTTTGAGAGCGTCTATAATTACTTAGCTATTTTTAATAGCACCCTTTACTTTAAGAATTTCAATCACAAGTCCCCTCCAAACAATTGAACCTTGGTTTTATACCGGAAGAAAACTCCCACTTGATTGGTGAATTAAACAATCGACTTGCTAGCTTATTTACATATTTCACCAACAAGACAGAATTAAAAATAAATAATGACTTATTTAATATTTATTATTTATCACATTATTAAATTCTTAAATTAATCTTTATCATTTATTTAAATCTATTAAACATTTTTTTAAAATATTCTTTCTTACTTAATTTCACGTTTAACTTTTATAAGATTATTTTTATAAATAAATTAAGTCTATTTTTATTCGTTATGTTTTTAAGCAGTATTTTAAAAATCAGATTTAATATTTCACATTAATTATCTTTATTTTTATCTCATGATAGCCAAAATAATATTTATAAATTTTATAACAGAATTTTTAAAATAGCTTTGCAACTTTACTAAAAAACTCCCAAGCATGTGTGTACGTATTTTAATTAACATCTGTTTTTTACAACAGAGCTACAGACGCTTGTAATAATCTAAAAATAAACTAACAATTCATTTTTTAAAAATAAATATTTTTAAAATAAATAATATCTTATAACAATTTTTAAAATAATAATTCGATATTATTAAAATCAAATATTAATCTTCTATTATGTAATACTAATAATTAAAATATTTATATTCATTTATTAAATATTAATTTTTATCAACAATAAATATATGCATTTAATTTTAACTTGTCTTTTAAAACTTTAACTTTAAACATTTATTTATTAAATTTATTAATGCAGTATTGCTTATGGCCAGTTTTCCCAACCATATACTATTATCATTCCCATTGAAATGTCTCTCTCAAACATCAGCACAATTTTCACATATCAAACACTCATGAATTACTTTAATTACACTTTTAAAAAGATTGTTATAAACAAAATTAAAATCATATAGCTAAATATATCTTAAATTTAAAATTTTTTAAATAAATGGATACAACAATTTATGGAGACCCATACAAAAGGGCACATATCCTCCTCCTTCGGATAAAAATTTTAAATTAACCATCTACCTTCATCTTCATTAATCTACAATTAACATCTTCATTTTTCATATCATTAAATATCATAATCAATCACTTTAACATGAAATTTTATAAAGCACTGGAACTTCACATTAAAATCTCAACCAGAAAACACTTCTAAATAAAATCATCATGACTTTCTTTTACTTTATAAAATTAAGTCTCACTTTTCTTTTATTTATATCTTTAATTAGGTCATTTTTATTTCCCTAATCTTACTAAGAAATATTAAATGTTTATATTCCTTTAAATAACATCTTGTACACAAACTAAACTATAAATACATATTTCTATAGTTAATACTATCTTTTAAATCACACTTTGTGTTTTATTTTACACTTGTTGCTAGTTTCATTAACAGTTTTTAATGAATCATTATCTAATACACTTAGATACTTTTCATTTAAAGAGATTATCTTTATCCCTGAAAATTTATTAGTTTTATGATCACTATTACAATCTTTATGAAAAATCTTAAATTCATCCATACTTTTTCATAAATTGATCTTTTATAAGATCTACTCACTCTTACATATTATTAATTTCTCCCTAAATTAACATTTACTGATTTGATAATACATTATTTTATTATATAAAATAAAATATATGAACACCACACTAAATCTTTACCCACAATATATCCTTTGAAAATTGTAATTCACACTTCAGAAGGATATGGAATTAAACTTCTTGCATTATAAGTTCCTTTTTCACCATCTGGTGTGGTTAACATAAATGCATTTTCACCTACTTTGCAAGATATTCTATATGGACCCTCATATAGACTAAGAAATTTTTTGAACTGATTTCTTTGAAGGTTGCTAACATGGAAAGACCTTTTTAATTTGATTTCTTATTACTAACTTTATTAACTGGTCTTTTTAAAATTGTGGTCACACCACTAGTAGAAGGCTGATTATTTTGATCATCACTTCTGTCTCTAAATGTGTCAAATTTAACAAAATTTTTTAAGTGTGGAGACATCCTATCTCTACCTCTATACTCAAATCTCCTTTTATACCCTGCAGAAGGTCTCACACCATTGTTAACATTGATATTTGCTAACGGATAATTATTTCTATCCTTGTTTACTTTAAATCTATTATCCATAGATAATTCAGCAACTTCAAGAGCATCTAATACCTCAGATACTTCTTCTATTGAACCACGATCAGCAGCTATCAACAACTGTTCAACGTTTTTAGGTAAGTTATGCCTTACAATTCTGACAATCTGTCCTTCTGATAATGGACAAGCAGTCAACGTTTTCAACCGAACAGCTTGATTTCTGAAAAAGCTTGTATAGCTGCCTTTACTAATATGGTATTTTTCTTGAGTAATTTGGTATCTGATGCAATCTTGTTTATCAGAGTTCCAAAAACTCCCAACAATAAAACACTTAAAGTCGCCATAAGTTATTGGTTTCTCAAACAATGATTGCCACCAATCTTTGGCAATTCCATACAAATGATTGCTACACACTGCCACTTTTTCTTTTTCTGACAAGGAACATATGGAAAATAATTCGTCCAAATTATTTAAAAATTCTGAGGGATTTTCCATATACTCTCCTTTAAACGGTTTGACTTTCATAAAACGTAAAGCCATTGAATTATTGGCATTTCCTTCACAATTAACCATTTCTCTACTTGGTCTACTATCAATTTCTTTCACAATAGTATTTTCTGACTGATTACTATTATTTTTCCTTCCCGATTCTACTTTATCTATTCTTAATGAATTAACATAATCATCATATGTCTTATCACTTATTCTCCCTTTTAATACTTCTGTCTTTGTATTATTTACATTTTTTGTCTCTATCTGGTCATACATTTGTTGAAATTTCCCCTCTAAATCCATTTGTTCAAGCACTTGCTTGACATACCCTTTCTGTTCCTTCCTGAATTCATCCAAATTCTTATCTAAAATTTCTTTATATTTATCATTGTTTAATTCTAACATACCTGCATGCTCTTTTATATCTTTTTGCATACGCTTTAAATTTTCTCCTACCTTTGATCGATATTTATGCTCATCGATTCTTTTAACATCTAGCTCCTTAAATTTTTCAATTAGTTCCTTCTCTATTTCATCTTTTATATCTTCTTTGGTCTGAACTATGGCACTCCTAACACTTTTAATATCTTCACTAACATTATTAACATGGCTTTTAACCTCACAAATCTCACTATCAACTTTTAATTTATAGCTATCAATTTTTAAAGTTAAATCATTATTATTGATCCTACATTGATCAATAGATTCTGCTATTTGATCTTTCAAATTTTTAATCGTACTCTCTGAAAATTCACAAAATTTTCTTTCCAACAATTCTTGATTTTTATCATCAATTTTTATTATTTCTAACCTTAAAGATTCAACTACTTCTTCATTTTTACTAAATCTTATATTTAAATTATCAATTTTATCTTCCACATCTTTTTTAAAATTCTTTACAATTTCAGAATTATCATCAATCTTCTTATTTATATTACTTATACAAGATTTTATTTCTTCTCTATCTTTACTTAAATCTTCTTTAACTTCTTTAATATTTTCCTCAAGAGATTCTAATTTTATATTATTCTTATTTATATCCTCTATAAGAGTATCAAACTTCATATTCATTTCTTTTTTAATAGAATTACTCTCCTCTTTCATTTCTTCTTTAATAGCATCAAATCTAAGACTATTTTTATTACTCTCCTCTTTCATTTCTTCTTTAATAGCATCAAATCTAAGACTATTTTTATGACTCTCTTTTTTCATTTCTTCTTTAAAAGAATTACTCTCCTCTTTCACTGAATTAATAATACCTTGATACATTAATTCAAAATGCTTCATAAAATCAAACATTGAGAAGTTCTCTATATCTTTCTTAGTTTTTACTACTTCTTTCTCTCCTGTTTTAAAAATTATCACTTCCTCCTCCTCTATTTCACTATCCATATTTTGAGTATTTTCTAATATTGTCTCAAAATCTACTAATTTCTTCCCTTCTTTTATCTTCACAACTATTATCCTCAATAATAAAATTAGACATCTCAACCTCTAAATCTTTATCCCAGTTATCCATTTCTATATTTTTTTAAAATTCAATTCTATTAGTATGCAGTACTTATTATCAATATTTCAAAAATAATAATTCCCTATCAACCTTTCCATCTCCACTCAATTCACTTCTACAATTAATCATAAAATAGGATCTTTGAAAACTCTACACTATTTATTATAAACTAATTATATAACTACGAATAACAAAATTGTGTCATATCATTATCTTTACACCTATGATCCACAGACAATTTGCACATAATATATTATATTAAATATACATTTTAAAATATCTTAAGAATTGACATGGTCATATTACAAAATAATTATTTGCCACATTTCATCATTTACATATTTATTTGCTTATTAATTTAAAATCAACTTAGTATTTAATTTTTTTAAATAATCATATTATAGATACCACATGAAAATATAATAACTTTACTAATAAGATTTTTATTTTAATTTTACAATTAACATCTAATCACTTATAACTACTATTATAAAATACTAAACTATTTATATTTAATAAATATACTAATCATTAATTCCTAAATTATACATTTTAACCCATACACTATTTTTACTAACAAATCTATACCTATCACTCTATCCTCCTAACATATACCAACCCTAAAATTATGTATATCCTAATCCTTAATTAAATATCTAAGCCTAAAACGTTTGGGCGCCAAAATCCTAACTACCGTTTGTACCCTCACTTCTCGATATATGATATAATTTAAAATATGACTAGCTCAATCAAATCATTATGCTCAGCTAAAATATGTACAACTATCTTTAATATATTTTTATAATATTATAACTTATCAAATTTATTACAAACTTATCAAAAATTAATATAGTTCAATATTATGTACTAATTAAATAAATATTTAATTAAAATCATGAGACTGTGAAGTGAAGTTACAATTGGTAATCAGATTTACATTGAGTCAATGTCTCTCCAAGACACTGTCTCAATGGCATAAGAATACTATTACTTCTTTATTATCTTATTACTAACTCTACAGCACTCTTATGACTTTTATAAATGAACTATCTTTAATAATAATAGATAAATAAATCTCAATCTATTGTTAAGGAAATATAATTAAAATGATCTCAGGTTCTTCTAATTATCTTAAAGTAATAATAATTCATGCAAATAGGAATGATAAGGGATTTAATATCAAACCTAAATACACCTAACTTATTCTAATAATAATAATCACTAACAATAATAATCTTTAGTGTATAGCTTAATCTTATCTATTTGATTATACCATTAATCATTAAGAAAATAAGTAAATCATATACATGTCTTTCATTTCTATATAGTATCTTAATTTTAAAATAAACCAAAATCTTATAATTTAACAATTTGTGGCAATAAATAGTATTATACTCTTATATTGTGCATTATAATTACTTTATGACCATTGTAATATTATATGTTAATGTCAATCAATTTCTATAAATTATATTAAGAAAATATTGTGTTTCTTTCTCAAATAATAAAATAATAAATTCATATTGTGCAAATATTATGTACATTCAAATTATCTGTTGTCAAATGCTGTGGTGTAAAATAATGAATTCAACACATCTTTTAAACAACTTAACAAATTTATTTACATTAACTTTAACAAATAATTTATTTACACTATTTACATTTAAATGGAACTAAAGAAAATAAACAAAAATAAGAAAAATAATAATACAAGTTTTTTACACTGTTACTATTTCCATAATCATAAGTAGATAATTTATACATTTATTAAATGTTCTATCAATAACATTCAATTAAATTTATGACTTTAATTTTAATAAATATCATTTGTTATCAATTAATATAAGAAAAGGTTTTATGTAAGATATCATTCATGTAGCATGTATGTAAATAACCAACTTTAATAAATTAAATGCTATTTCACTTAAGTCCTACTGTTATTTATATTATAATGTATAAGGCTGTATTAATTAATATATACTCAAATATTAATTAATGTATCAACTGATAAACTTTTTTATAATAACAATTATTGACTATCACTGTTTATTTCATTCCGATATAATGTCATACTACATGTCTTATTAAAATATGCAATACGTATATGTACTTTTAAAAAAAAAAATAATATTTTAAAAATTATTCAATAATTTCAACTTTTATAAAGTATAATGTTAAATAAAATTCTATGATTCTTTTCCATTTTAAATCATTACTTTTCTTTACTTATTATTCTTATTCCTTTATAAAACTACTACCTACAAAAGTCATTTTAACCTTATTTAATTTCAGGAAAACAAATGACCAATTTTAAAACAAAAATAATAACGATCCAAACTCTCCTATACCTCATCCTCTATATACAATAAGCCTTCAATCAAGATATAAATTTCTATGTAAAACTAACTTTCTTATCTAATAAAAATAAAAAAAAAAATATAGACTTTATATACTTCTTACTAACTTTAAAAGGAAAAAAAATAAATAACTTACACTAGTATATTAAATCTAATTTCTAATATTGGAACAGAAACATTAAAATTTATTCACGAAAGAATCATATAATTATTTCTAGGTTCTCATATTACGTTGTACTAAATTTATATCATCAATTTAAAATATGCATATTAAAATAAAACTGCTATTATTAATCTTATGTGTGTATATTATTTAAATATTAATACATTCATTCAATAATCATATAACATTTGGTTGATCTAAAGAAAACATAGTAAATACATCAAATTATTATTATTATTACACAATTTTTACCATAAATGATACTTCAATGTACAGTCCGTCACGATGTCCTCCAGGATTCCAGTTTTACAAAATAATTTCACATTTACACTCAACAATTATTCTTTAAAATATTACGTGTTGTATAATTATAAAATAAACTTTATGCAATAAAAGTTATATTAGTATTTAGTTATTATTTTTAAAAAAAAATGTAAATGTACCTTTCCTATCTTTAATAAATCAATAATTAATTAAATATTTTATGTTAGTTAATAATTAAGACATATTACATAACATCCAACGGTGTCTTCTCCACTATATTGTTCTTTTTCCTAGGCACAAATTTTCACTAAACATTACTTCCTTTTCCGGTACATCACGTGTCTTTAAAAGTTTTTATGAAATAAATGAAAACGTTCTTTTTTTAAAAATAAAAATAAAAGTCAAAGTCAGTTCCATCATAAACAAAATAAAATTAAAACAGTTTTTAGGATCCAGGCTCATTTCTTTTTTTAAAAAAAATATTATTTAAAAGTTATTATTTTTTAGCATTAGTTTATAATTTATAAGTTCTTGTTTAATTATTTTAATTGATTTGATTTGGATATCCATGTAGATTTGCGCATTCCGTAACAGATATTTAGGTAAGATTACTTTTAAAGTCTTTTGTACGACCAGCGTTCAGACTTTAATAATACAATAATTTTTACTTATAAGTGTTTCTTTACTTATCAAATCTCCAATTTATTTGCCTTTTAAAATTGTCAGAATTTAGTCTTTTATACCATAAAGACTTAACAAGGCAAATATTTATATAATTACTGTTACACATTATATCTTTACCAAGATATATATTTAAATTTATACTTTACAAATACTTGCTTCATAAAGAAGTATTTCTCATTTTTTTCAAATATCTATTTTATAGAAATTAACTACTATTAGTTTTTTTAAATTTATACAAAGTCCAACGTATTACTGTTAGGCATTTAATAACTCTCCTAGTCAATCCAGCGTTTGTTAAATTTTCAGTATAAAGTCTCCAACACATTTTATCCTTATATGATGTCCTCATGATTATTAGATAGTAAATTGAGCTTCAATAAGGAAACGATCAATAGGGAACTATAATAAATTAACACTGCATATTTATTGGTAACTTTTATAAATTATTTTTAAAACTACTCTCTTATAATTTTAAAACGATTTTGAGAGCGTCTATAATCACTTAGCTATTTCTAATAGCACTCTTTACTTCAAGAATTTCAATCACAAGTCCCCTCCAAACAATTGAACCTTGGTTTTATACCGGAAGAAAACTCCCACTTGATTGGTGAATTAAACAATCGACTTGCTAGCTTATTTACATATTTCACCAACAAGACAGAATTAAAAATAAATAATGACTTTTTTAATATTTATTATTTATCACATTATTAAATTCTTAAATCAATATTCATCATTTATTTAAATCTATTAAACATTTTTTAAAACATTCTTTCTTACTTAATTTCACGTTTAACTTTTATAAGATTATTTTTATAAATAAATTAAGTCTATTTTTATTCGTTATGTTTTTAAGCAGTATTTTAAAAATCAGATTTAATATTTCACATTAATTATCTTTATTTTTATCTCGTGATAGCCAAAATAATATTTATAAATTTTATAACAGAATTTTTAAAATAGCTTTGCAACTTTACTAAAAAACTCCCAAGCATGTGTGTACGTGTTTAATTAACATCTGTTTTTACAACAGAGCTACAGACGCTTGTAATAATCTAAAAATAAACTAACAATTCATTTTTTTAAAAATAAACATTTTTAAAATAAATAATATCTTATAACAATTTTTAAAATAATAATTCGATATTATTAAAATCAAATATTAATCTTCTATTATGTAACACTAATAATTAAAATATTTATATTCATTTATTAAATTTTAATCTTTATCAACAATAAATATAGGCATTTAATTTTAACTTGTCTTTTAAAAACTTTAACTTTAAACAGTTATTTATTAAAGTTATTAATGCAGTATTGATCATGGCCAGTTTTCCCAACCATATATCATTATCACTCCCATTGAAATGTCTCTCTCAAACATCAGCACAATTTTTACATATCAAACACTCATGAATTACTTTAATTACACTTTTAAAAAGATTGTTATAAACAAAATTAAAATCATATAGCTAAATATATCTTAAATTTAAATTTTTTTAAATAGATTGATACAACAATTTATGGAGACCCATACAAAAGGGCACAATATATATATATATATATATATATATATATATATATATATATATATATATATATATATATATATATATATATATATATATATATATATATATATATATATATTATGTGTGTGAGGGAAAACCCCAAAATAACAGAAATTGTTTTCTGTTAGGTGTGCCTCTTTTTGTTTTGCACACCTTTTATGAGAACCTTTTTGCATCAATTTGCCAAATTATATTACTATGTAAAATCATAGTGCAATGTAGCACATTTTTTGTAATATTTTTGTAACGTTCATTTTATGTATTTATCAAATTTTTGTAATGGCTGAATGGTTGAAATAATGTGAAATTTTGTAATATATGAAACAGATTATTAAAAAGTTGTTCTGGGAAAAACACTCATTTATGAATGATTTAATGACATTGTCAAATTCATTATGTTTCAAAAAAGCATGGCAAGTAAAGTCCAATGTCAAAATAATGCTGATATTCTCTTTATTGACTCAAATGGCATTTTCTCTTAAAATTAGTTTATAATCATCAGATGTTTTATTTACAAGTTCTGAAACATTCTTGTAATATGTTAAAATGTAAATGATCCATTTTGCAGCAAAGTGAGGTGTACAAGCTTCGTCATGACAATTCATCTGTGAGCAGTTGTGAATGTGAAATAATTTTTAATTAAATTCAACATGATCAGCTTATCTATCAGTCATATTCACTTGATCTTTAATTGGGTGATTTCCTTTTATTCTCTTAAGTAAAAAATTGCCTCATTTTTTTTTTGCTGGCTTAGAAGTGATGAAAAATGATGCAACTGTTAAAAAGCTTCACTTTGTATTTCCAGACTAGTTTGAAAAGTCAAAACACATTTAGTCTAGTGTATTGTATTAAATGGTCAGTGCTTTGAAGTAGATTAAATTTATAAAACATAAAGATAATTAAACAATTTTTTATTATAAATTTATAGTTATTTTTGGATTCCCCCATGTATATTAATATGATTATATTGTGTAGCTATATATATATATATGTATATATATAGATACACATATATAGTATATATATATATATATATATATATATATATACTGTACTGGTCAGATAATGTATGTTGGTTTAACCCAGTTCAAATACTAAGCGAAAGTACCTCGAGGCCACTCATATGTGAGATATAAAAATCAAGAATACTATGGCTTCTGCCCTATTTGCCTATTCTTGAGTTTAACTACGAACCACCAACATATCTGAGATATACATAAATTATTTTCTCACCTGGCCCAAGCTTAGAATCAGGGAGAGACAATGGACAGAATACTTACGGAGCTAACTAAGTTAAATGTGCATAAAAATATAATATGAATTAAGTGTTTGTGCATGCCTGGATCATTGGACAAGTAAAATAAGGGTTAATCTAATCAGAAATTGAAATAAAATTAGAAGACTTAAGCTTTTTAGATTAAATAATATATTTTAATAAAACATAATTTTAAATATTTGAAAGGTTTTAATTATCTCCGCTATTCCCCGATTAATTATATGATAAATAATTTTACAATAAGGCTGAGGGCAATTACATAACATTTTGCAGTCTAAACAGTACTCTCTCAATTTAAATGAAATTACTAACACGTGTCCCCTCGATAAAGCCAAATTAAAATAATTCTTTCACAAAGCAACTTCTAGTTGCTTTGTGCTTTACAAACAGTTTTAAAATATTTAAAGATTTCTTAAAAATAATTCATGTTTAAGGGTGGAATGAATGCAAACAAAGTAGGCATTATCGAGGAGACCAAGATGGCAGACAATAGGAAACTTAACTATTATTTAAAATGACAGATATTATTTTAAATTGGACAGTTTTAAATGAAAAAAAATATTTAAACTACAAATAAAAAAACAAGAAAACATCTATATACATTTTAAAATGAGGAATAGTGAAGGGAAAAAAATTCAGTATAAAGTAAATGATCAAATGATAAAAGTAAGATAAATCTAATATTAGTATAATTAGAACAACAGTTACATTATAAATAGGAATTAAAGACATAAGTAGTGAAAGGTATTTAGAAAAATGGTAAGTAATAGTTCATGAGAAGATTCATACAGTTACCAGTCCTTGTTAATTGGATCCAGTTCCCTCAACGTGGTGGCTTGATTGAATACATTGGGATTTGTCTGGACAAGGAATTCGAAATTATGCAGCATTTTATTGCAAAGTGCACAGACATGGCTCACAGTCCAGGTTTCTATTTGTTGGACATGTTACAGCATTTTGATGGATTAGGACCTTGGCGGCAGGCAAAGCTGTTGTGTCTAGCTGCCAAACATGGTCATGTCCACCAAATTCATATAACTTTTAACCGGTCGCATGTTGGAACTTCTAACAGGAAATTTTCCACAAAACTAGGATCAGTTTAAAGCACTGACTGCTGAATCCTTACACACAAGATCAGAATAGTTTCAAAGACAAAAGCTAAATAAATTCAGGAGCAAAATCTGAATGAGTTGAACAGCAAAATCTGCCTAATTCAGGAACAATATTTTCTGATTTTAGAAACAAAATCTCATGAAGAATCCAACCACAGGATCTGCATGAATAATAAGAACTCTGAGAGATTTCAAAAGTAAAATCTGAATCATCTAAACACAAGATCTGCACGAAGAAGCATAAGAACTCAGAGAGAGACAACAGACTAAGTCTTTTGTTCTCCTCTTTTTATATACCCCTTCAGGATCTACCCTTCTATTGTTTTGCATATGATTTTAGATCTTGATAAGCCCCCTATGCTCCTTTGTTTCAAAGTAACTTTTTTTAAAAATAAACTTTTAATTTCTTATTATAGATTTCTGTATTTAACTTTTGAATTTGTATTAATTAAAAAAGGCCATCTTTAATTTGCATTGAATGGGCTAACTAATTGAAACATACCACTCCTTTAGAAATGCTAGCAGGCTTATCTCAAAATAAAATCATATGCCATATTTTAACAAAATTTAAAAGAAAAATATCTTATTATTTCTTTTAAAAAAATAACATTTTATTTGAACAGAAATTGGCATTTACTCATGTATATATATATTGTACCAGACCATTCTCCCTGCAGAATTCTTTTCCTAATCTTGCACTGAGCATGAAGTGACCAAGATTCAACAGGTAAAGAAATGGATACCAATTTAGCCGATTGTCTGTACTCATGTATATTGGTACTTCCAGCTAAATTGATAGAAAGAGTGGATTGACAGGACTCTTCCAGTTAAAAAACACCCTTTAGTTGATATCTTATTTGAATGCCTGAATATTTAGAACAATGGCAAGTACACACCTTTGAAAAATCTATTTACAAAATAGACTTTTGCACGCCACTTCTAGAAAAGAATCGAAAAAATGAATTTTTCACCCTTTTCTAGAAGGATGTGCAATATCATATGTTCAGTGGAGCATAAGAATAAGATTTAACACCCCGGTAGAGCGATATCCCTTGTGGCTAGCTCGGTCACTCTATATCTAGGGTCTTCAAATGGGTAAGTTAAACGATTATTATAGGTATGTGGTTGATGAGGAAATGACATTTTTTATCAATATAAATAATAATATGAAAACGAAACAAGTTTAATATTATGATTAAATATTTATTTATTCCCAAATACCCACCACCGTTTCATACTAATGATATAATAAAAAAAATACCAAATAATTAATTATCACAAACCCCTATATATATACAGGGCATTGAAATCGATAAAATACAATTTATATAAGAAAATAATAAATCTCTAAAGCTATTTACAACGTTTTATAAAGAATGGAAGCGGTCTGAGCTTTTTTTGACCCTGTTGAAATGTTATACTTTGTGTGATTTAATATATATATATATATCAGATTAGAGATCTTCGGTTATACAGGCATGTACTTTTACTGATGACTTTAAAACCTTTTTATTGATAGCAAATATAATAAAAACTATGCATATATTTGCACTATGAAATATTTCACTAATTTCATATTTTCAACAAGTCAATAGGTTGCATTAGCTCAGATACTATATTGTACTCACCATAAGGTACTGTATCTATTTCCCTTTTGCCAGAGATAAATTTCTATACATGTATATACATGCAGCACAATTATACACTTACTATTATTTTAAATATAAAGTTATTAGAGTACTTGCTTACAGGAAATCTATAATAGATCATTTTTAGATATTCAGCATGAGATATCGTATTTACCAAATATTATAAGCATATGTACGCATATATATATATATATATATATATATATATATATACATGCATATTTATATATGACGAATTTCAGAAATAACAACAAGTGCAAAACGAATAAGCAACAAAAAAAAAAGAATCTCATTGCAACCTTTGTTGAAAAATACTAGAATTTGAAATGGAGAAAAATTGACTTAAAAGATTTATGTAAAAGCTTTATCATTTATGCCCATAATAACTGTAAAGTCAATATACATATGCGAGAGACAACTCTCTCTTTTTAAATGATTAATAATAATAATAAAAAATAATAATATATTTAATTGGAAATATCAAAGTTAATTATCCCAATATTAATAAAAAACATCTTAAAATAAACTTATGTCTGCGTCTTCATTCTTTTCTTCTGGGCTTTGAGTGGGCTTCAAGTCAACTGGCTGTGTAGTGAGGATTTCATCTATTTAGCAAGGCGGCGTTAGTCATCATCGTGGTGGATGGAACTGGCATGGTCACATCTTGGCAGCTTGGGACAGAGAAAAGGGCAGTGTGCTGGCTAGTTGTCTATTCCACGGTCATTTTACTGGACTCACTGGTAGATTGCTTCATATTTTCCTCTGTTTGTATATGATAATAATTTTTATCAAATGTTCATTTTCTATCTTGACTAGTTTATTAAATTCTTAAGAAATCAAGAGTTCTTAAAAGAATTATATAATGGATTTCTTAGAAAATGTCAGCAGCGGTCTAGTCCATAAATTTATCTCTAAGTTGCTAGATGATTGAAAATCTCTGGAGCCAAAGTAGTGAACGACTTGAATGCCAAAAAAAGAATGAATCTCACAACACTGACTAAACTATATCAATCCCACTAGCCCTCTGAGAAGTATGAATCAGCCAATCCTTTCAATTTATCTTATCATTTAGATTATAACATTCCTTACAATTTTTCCGATTAAATTCTACATTTTAAGTTTGATATAATGATTTCCATCTTAAATAACTCAGACCACTTGCTTACAAAATCAATTCAAAATAATTTTTAACAAGATAACAGTTTAATTATCAAACATTTTGCTTGTGATCAGATTTTTGCAAAAGCAATTAACATTCTTAGTTTACAGAATAAAATTAGTTTTTAGAAAAGTAATTAAAAAAAAATGTACAATTACATTGGAACAATTGCTTTTCTCTATTTGAATTTTTCAGAGATAAGCCAAATACATAAAATAACATATCATAAAACATATACAAAAAGGAAATATAAAACAAAAAAATACATGAGTTTACTTTACAATATTTTCTATGTCAATTTCTTATTATTTAAATTGGTGTGTGTGGGTATTTTAATGCTCAGACTCAACCTCCATTATTAATCTAGCACATTTTTATATTTGTTGTGCTTAATACAGACTTTGTGCAAGGCCATTTGATAATGCCTGGCACAATATATATATATATGCTTCCGTATATATATATATATATTTGATTAATAAATTTTGAAACGGAAATTTTAATAACAAACATAAACAGAATTTTACTGTAAAAGAAATATTTTAAGGCAAATAACTAAATTTAATATGCATTAAATGTACAAAATAA